>PITA01010845.1:0-58102 GCA_004023965.1 Spilogale gracilis | reverse complement strand
CCGACAGGCGGCAGCCCCAGGATCTTCCGATCCCAGTCTGTTGGAGAGGCCCCCGCGATGGGGGTTCAGGGCGTATCTCACTCAGCTGAGGGAGAGGAGGCTGCGGCTCCCCCGGGACCCGTAACAGCCTTCGGGGAGGATGGGCAGTGCTGGTTCTCACTGGGGTCACTCTGAGAGAAGAACCCCCCGCTGCCTGCATGACTAACGCTGCTCTGCGATCGTCCAAAATGAAGATTTTCATGGGCTAAACCATGCTTATGTGTCTCACATTGGGGTCCGAGGACCCCACGTGCTGACACGTCCACAAGAAACCGCTTCCTTTGAAAGAAGACCCATGTACTTGGATTTGAGACTTGGGTCCCGATGCCTCCCTCAGGCAGGCAGGCACTGGGGCAGGTGGGCCCAGCAGGGCCAGAGCCTTCCCGAGAGGGGGTCAGTTCTGAGCTTGGAGGCACACATTCGAGCTTTTCTGTCTCCACTGGTCCGTGGCATCCTTGGGCTGGACGGCCCCGCGGCCTTCGCCTCGTGTCTTTCGATCCCGGTGCTGCTGCTTCTCCCCCGCCGCCCGCCTGGGCCCGGAAAGGTGCCTCACACATTTCAGACCAGTCCTGTGTGGGATCTCCTCCTCCGCTGCCTCTCCCCTCGCCCCCCTTTGTCTTCTCTCTCCTTCCCCTCACTTCTGTATCTGCAGAACCTCCTGGCCAAGGTCCCTGGGGGTCTTTGCCCTCAGAATGCCACCCTGGCCATTCTCCCATGAGCACAAGCCAGAACTTCTGCCAGGGGCTGAGTTTTAAGTAAGCCCCCTCCCTTGAGAAAGGAGACCAGCCCTCTCCCTGCTGCCTTTAGCCCTCAGGCAGAACCCAAAGGTGTCTTTCTGTATCGTGGGCCTTCTGGAGACCCCCAGGCTCAGGACGTGGGCCATCCCCTCTCTGCTTATCCTCCTTCCACATGTCCCCCATCCCCTTGGCCTCCCTTTCCCTCCTGCTGCCCAGGCAGCCCACAGCTGGGAAGAGATGGGGCTCTGCAGGCTAAGGCCCGCTCCCCACCGCTGGCCCGAGGCAGAGGGCACTGAGCATCTAGGCCTGTTGCCTGTGGAAATGGCCCTTGTAGGGACTCCCTAGGGCTAGCCTGCAAGGGGAGCAGGAGGTTTGGAGGCCCTGGGGCCCGTGGCCTGCCCTTCCTGGTGGTGGGAGCGCGGGTGGGCTGGCAGAAGAGTCCCTTCCCAAGCCTGGCTCCCTGAGGTGAGGCAAGTGCCGCTTGCCTGTCCATGGGGCTTTCTGCTCTAAAGGACTTAGCCCGGGAGCAGGAGCTCCCGCCGCCCCCAGCAGGTGGTAGGCAGGCCCAGGCCCCCAGGGCTCTGGCAGGAGCCGCTTCTCCCAGCCCCTGCGCCCCGCACACCCGCGCCAAGCCAACCTCACCGCTTCTCTTCCAGGGGTGGCCATCAGCACGTATGCTAAGTACTGTTACCACAAACTGCAGAAGGCGGCCCTGACTGGGGCCAAGAAGGTACGCGCTTCCCCCAGGACAGCGGGCGGGGCGCGCTGCAGACACCCAGACGGAGTCCAGAGGGAGGCCTCGGCGGGATGCCCTGCCCTGCTGGAGCCCAGCTGGGTGGGGGAGGTGACGGGCTCGCGGCACAGAAGGTGCTCCAGAGAATCCACCGAGGCAGGCGGCCGGGGAAGGCCCTGGGTGGGGGTGCACCCCACGTTCATGAGCCAGTGCAGACAAAGGGGCGCGTGGGCAGGCCACCCGCAGGGTGCGGGCGACAGGCCAGGCGAGAGGTGCAGACTGCCCCTGGACCCAGGGGAGGCTCAGAGGACCAGCGCGTGCCCCTTCACTCGCGCTGGCCCAGAGCCCATCACAGGGCTCCTCCCACTCGGCCGACCAGGGCGTGGCAGATGGGCAGCTGGTCCTCTTGGGCACCTGGTCTGCCACTGGGCCTTCTTAAGTGTCCATCAGAGCTTGAGAGCTCCAGAGAGCTGCCTCTCTAGAGAACAGGCCTGTCACACGAGACAGCTGGACCTTTTCCCATGGTCTTAGGGTGTGTGGCGCTTGGCCATCTTCCCCTCCGTCCCCCCTGTCCCTTTCAGCCCACCGCCGCCACGCAGGAAGCCCCCTAGGCCCTCCTGTGCCTGATGTTTCCCCCACTATCCCGGAGCCTGGCTGCCCCTCCCCTCTTCTCCTTCCTAATGCGCTTCTCTAGTCCAGTCACTGGGAGTGCCTGACCCCTCCTCTCACCTCCAGCCTCGGGGGTCTCACATGGTCCAGATCAGCCAGCCTGGCCCCTCTATGCCCCAGGCAGCTCTCGTTCCAGGAGTCACTCTCACCTTGCTCCTGGGTGACCAGTTGGGCCACCTGACGAGTTAGGACATTATAGGTGGCCCAGCAGGGTGCCCCTCCCCCAATTACTTGGGGGCCAGGGAGTTGGGGGAGCCCCCAACTCTGACTAGGCAGGTGCCTGGAGTTACCAGGGGTGAGAGGATAAGGGGAGAGGAGAGGGTGGCCAAGCCAGGGGCAGCCTAGGGAGGGGAGGTTGGGAGCAGGGGAGAGAGCTGGGCTGTCTTTGCAGGGGCTGAAGAAGCCCAACGTGGAGGAGATCCGGCATGCCAAGAACGCCGTGTTCAGCCCGTCCATGTTTGGCAGTGCCCTGCAGGAGGTCATGAGCATGCAGAAGGAGCGGTACCCCGAGCGGCAGCTGCCCTGGGTGCAGACACGGCTGTCTGAGGAGGTGCTGGCGCTCAACGGTGACCAGACGGAAGGCATCTTCAGGTGCCCCGCAACCTGGGCCCTTGGTGTGGGGGCCTTGGGCACCTTCACTGTGTGCCTCCGCCAGGCACGAGCCATCAGGCACTGGGACCAGTGGGCCAACTTACGTGCCCCAGCCCTGGGTTTTGGGGCCAGGAGACTCATGCCCCTGCCTGGGAATAGCCAGAGAGTCCCCCCACCCCCAAAAGGCCATCGCATGGGTGGGGAGGGACACCTTGGAGCAAATGGGAAGGCTACTCTGCAGCCCGGAAAGGCAGGGCAGGGCCCCATCCTTAGGAGGCAAGTCAGAGAGTCATCCCTCCACCCCACTCCCCACCCCCGAATGGCAGCATGCCTGAACTTAGAAGAGTCAGCGAGGGACAGTGCCTCTGTAAAAATGGCCACCAAGGTCCCAAAGGGCACCTGGACATTGACCATAGGCAGGGCCTGAGCTGTGAGCCTGGAAAGACACCCCGGCAGCCAGCAGACAGTGCTCACCTGTGAACAGGGTGGACAGTCCCTGCTCTATGGGGAGGGGCACAAGGCTTGCTCCCTGCTGTTGTGACTCACCTACCCAGGCCCCAAGAGGAGATCTGGGCACACCGAGTCTTCTGCTGAGCCTCAGGATGGCCAGCAGAGGGAGGAGGGACAGCAGTCACGGTGCATGGCGGAGGGGCCACACTGAGGGCAAGGGGGTACTCCCTGGTGAGACCCACCCTGTGCTCCACAGAGTCCCTGGGGACATTGATGAGGTGAACGCCCTGAAGCTACAGGTAGACCAGTGGAAGGTGCCTACAGGCCTGGAGGACCCCCACGTCCCTGGTGAGCCCCCATTCCTCTAGGAGCTGGAGTCGGCCTGGTGCAGGCAGTTGGAACATTTGGGCTCCCTCTTGTTCCCCCAGTGATGCCATGGCTCCCTGGTCTGTTTCCAGCACAGACCAACCCTGCCCATCGTACAGTCCCCTTGGGGCCTTGCCTGCCACTCTCCTTCACTCCCTGCATCACCCCCCTCCGCCCCCCGGGGTCAATCCAGGCCCTGGGGAGCACCAGCATGCCGGGGCCTGGGGCCTTCCAGTGTGGCCCGACACTCCCGCTGCTCACCCCGGCTGCTGCCCTTGTCTTGTGTCGCCCACCCGGGGGGAGCCGGCCCAGCAGGCCGCGCTGAGCGCCTCCCACCCCCACCCCGCGCTGTGTCCGCAGCTTCGCTGCTGAAGCTGTGGTACCGCGAGCTGGAGGAGCCCCTGATTCCGCACGAGTTCTACGAGCAGTGCATCGCGCACTACGAGAACCCCGAGGCCGCCGTGGCCGTGGTGCACGCGCTGCCCCGTATCAACCGCCTGGTGCTGTGCTACCTCATCCGCTTCCTTCAGGTACCGGCGGGGCCCGGCCCTCGCCCCGACCCGGCCCTCCCGGGGCCCAACCCCTCGTCCCCACCCCTAGGGCACGCCCCCACCCCAACGGACACGCCCATCGCCGGGACACGCCCCGCCCAGGAACACGCCCCCACTCCACCGGGGACACGCCCCCGCCCCGGGGCACGCCGCGCGCGCGCTCACTCGCACACACCCCGCCTGGCGCGCTGGCCGGCCCACCCGCCTGTCCCCTCTGCGCAGGTGTTCGTGCAGCCCGCCAACGTGGCCATCACCAAGATGGACGTCAGCAACCTGGCCATGGTGATGGCGCCCAACTGCCTGCGCTGCCGATCGGACGACCCGCGCGTCATCTTCGAGAACACTCGCAAGGAGATGTCGTTCCTCCGCGTGCTCATCCAGCACCTGGACACCAGCTTCATGGAGGGCGTGCTATAGCACGGGGGCCCAAGGACCGCGGGCGGGGACAGAGCGGACGCTCGGGTGGCGGGCGGGGAGCACGCGGGGTGGGGGGAGGGAAGGCCCCAGCCGCAGGGCAGCATGCGGGCCCCGCCCGTGCCCGCGGCAGCCCCGGGAGCCCCCAGCCCTCCCAGTCCGGCCCTGGGCCTGAGGACGCAGCCGGGCCAGAGGGCCAGCGGGGGGGCGCCTCTGGGCCCCCTCCCACCCCGCCGCCTAGTGGCCGGTTCCTTGGGCAGCGCCCCGTCCACCGCCGGCCGGTCAGCCCCGAGAAAGTGCCTTCTGTTTCCTGGAACCAAGCGACACTGCCCCTCCCGGCCGGCTGGAGAGCACACGTCCCTCGCCCCGGGGGTGAGCTGCCTCGCTGGGGCTCCTGCGCCTGGCCTGGCCCCTGTTGCGCCGCCCCTCTTTCCTCCGCCCCACACTTCCCCTCGGACTCCAACCCCCCCACCCCTCACCCGGGCACCTGTGGCCTCCATCGTCGAGACTGCACAGGAATTGGGGGCCCCAGGGCACTGGGCTGTCCAGCAGAGCAGGGCCGGGCAGGCTCGCTCTGCGCGGGGAGGGGCCCCCAAACCAGAGTCCTCTGGACTGGGGGGCAGTGTTGGGCAAGCATTCTTGGGGCGGGGGAGGGGGGGGACACAAGAGTATTTTTTCTTCGTGTAACTATAAATTCAGATTATATCCAGCACACCAGCCCGCCTGTGCATAAAGATATAGAGGGGAAAATAGAACTGAATTTGCTAATGACATAGTTTTAACCCAAATGCTTTTATCTCTGAGCTGTCCTAGCCTGTCCTCTGTGCAGAGCAAGTTGGTGTCACTCCTTCATTTTCTTCGCCACTTTCTTGGCTTCTGACCAAAAACCAAACCCTGCCCCATCCCCATCTGGGACCCGCAGTGGAATGGAGGGAAGGAACCCCAAGCGGGGGAGCCGGGGAGCGCCCAGGATTGCCCTTCCTCAAAGCCAGAGCTGGGGGTAGGAGGTACCTAGACTCAGTTTGTACATTTTCCATTTTGGAATTTTGAGTTCCAATTGTAAACTTAATTTCTCCCCAGTTTATATATATATATATATATATTTTTAGAGTTGAGTTTTTATTTATTATTAAAAACAAAAAAGCCCAGCCCTGCCGCTGCCCGGGTGTGCCCTGAGGTAGTGTCCTCAGTCGGTGGTCTCCGGGCTGGGGTGGACGGCCGGCCACAGACTCTCGCTCTGACGCATGGACTCAAGAGGTGACGACACTTTGTGTGAATAAAATACATATGGACACTTGCGGGCCATGGTCACTGCCTGTCGCCTCGTGCTCTTCCCGTCGCTGCTGGGGTCTGGGCCGCCCATTAGCGCGCCCGTGGCTAATGTGGTCACCCAGGTGGACAGGCCGGGGGGGCATGGGGAGCTGCGCGCAAGGTTGTTTCCTGGGAATGGGGGAGAGGGGACGAGCCTGGGAGGAGGCGCCCGCTGGGTGTCAGGTGCCCCCGCGCCGTCTGCGGCCACCTGGGCTGCGTGTCCCCGCCCGTTTGCGCGTCCCACCCCCGGCCCGCCCTAATTGTGGGCAGGGCGGGCCGCCCTGGTCCCCGGAACCCGGAGTGCGAGGTCGCAGTCGCCGGGGGATGCGTGTTCATGCAGCGCCAGCCCCGCGTGACCCGCCCGCCGCTTCCGGCGCAGGAGGAAGATGTGGCGGGCGTGCGGGGCGCTCCGGACCGGCGCCCCGGCCTTGGCGCGGTCCCCGGGGGCCCGGGCCTGCGGTGGGGGCGGCGACATCTACACGCAGGGCCAGGCCCCGGAGCCCCGGACGCGAGAGTACTTTTATTACGTGGACCACCAGGGCCAGGTGGGCCGGGAGCGGGGCCGGGCGGAGGGGCGGGGTCCCCGGGGGCGTGGACCAGACCGCCCCGCCCGCCCCGGCGGCCTCCGCGGAGGAGGTGGCACAGCTGATGGGAAACTCGAGGGAGGGCGAGGTGCGGGGAGAGCACGGCCCGGAGGCGGGCAGCCGCGGGAATGCGGGGTGCACCGCCGGGCACGCGAGGCCGGCGCTGTCTGGCCCCCAGCTGGGACTCAGGAACCGCCACCCGCCCCTCTGTCCGCAGCTTTTCCTGGATGACTCCAAAATGAAGAACTTCATCACCTGCTTCAAAGGTACCGCCGCAGCCTCCTCCCCGCCCTCCGTCCCCTTCGGAAGGCCCCGCTGGGCTCTGTCCGCCCGCCCGCCGGACGCAGACGGCCGGCTGTCTAGATGAGGCCCCGGTGCTGTGCCCGCCAGCGGTGCCAGCCGTCCGCGTTGCCCGAGCGAGCCGCTTGCTTGGGGGAGCAGGGGGCGCGTGGGCTGGCACGGTAAGCGACCACGCCCCTTCCCCTGCAGACCCACAGTTCCTGGTCAACTTCTTCTCCCGCCTGAGACCCAACCGCAGCGGTCGCTACGAGGCCTCTTTCCCCTTCCTGTCGCCCTGCGGCAGGGAGCGCAACTTCCTGCGCTGCGAAGACCGGCCCGTGGTCTTCACGCACCTGCTGGCCTCGGGCCCCGGGCCCCCTCGTCTCTCCTACTGCGGCGGCGGCGAGGCCCTGGCCGTGCCCTTCGAGCCGGCGCGCCTGCTGCCCCTGGCCGCCAATGGGCGCCTCTACCACCCGGCGCCGGCGCGGGCGGGCGGCGTGGGCCTGGTGCGCTCAGCCCTGGCCTTCGAGCTCAGCGCCTGCTTCGAGCCCCCGCCCGGCGCGTCCGCGCTGCCCTCACACGTGCGCTGGCAAGGCCGCCGGCTCGCCCTCACCATGGACCTGGCCCCGCTGCTGCTCCCCACCCCGCCGCCCTGAGCCGCAGGTGCCCCCGCCGGCCCCCCGCCCCGCGCGGTCCCGGCCGCGCATCGCTGCGCACGCGCACCCGGAGAGCGCGCCGGCCGAATGCGCGTGCGCGGCAGAGGTGCGGCGCGGCCGCGGTCCGCTCGGCGCTGTCCGAGGTGCTGCCGCTGCGTCCGGGGCCTCGACCTCGAGGAGGGGCGGGGGCGCGGTCCTTCTGCTCCCTCCCCGCACCTCGGGCCTGGGGCGTCTCCGGATTTGGCCCTCGCTCACTGGGGCTGGCCGGGGAGGCCGGGCCGGAGGCGCGGGGACTCCAGTGCGCGTGCGCGAGCGGCGCCCGCCCCCACTCCCCCCGCCCGGCGCTGCTCGGTGGGCCGGGGCGCCGCGGGCTCGGCGGGGGAGCCGCGCCGCGGGAGCGTCAGGTGAGGGGGAGCCCGACCCGAGGTCAGGGGGAAGGGGGGCGGGATCGGGAGCCGTCCCCGCTCTGTATCCCGCGCGCACGGAGAAGGGGAGGAGACCTGGCAGCGACCACGCCCTGCCCTGAGCTGGCCCAGAACAGACCCGCGCCGGAGGGGGTGCAGGTGACACCGTGGGGAAGCCGAGGTACGCGGCTCGGGTTTCGCACTGGCCCCGAGGGGGTCGCAGGGACTCCTCGCCCTTCCAGTCCCCGCACAGATGGGCGCCCTGGAGATGGTGACAGCCGACGCAGAATCCTGTGTGTGACGCCCCGCCCCCTGCCCAACCGGATTAGAGGGCTGTCCGCGGGGTGAAAGGATTTCTGGGCTGGCCGCCTCCGCTCTTCCCGCCCGGGCCCTCGTCCCTGCTCAGACAGGCCGGCCCTTTTATTCCAATCAGCGTGTAGGGGGTCCCTGTGAACCGCAGTGCCTTGAATCCTAAGGAGGAAGCCAAGAAGCTCCTCTACCTGGGAGGACTTGCCGCTGGAGGCTGGGTGGGCAAGCCCTGGGCCAGGCTTTCGGCTCAGAGAAATGGCTCCCCAGAGCGGTATGCCTTCGGGTTCTTGGCGTTCACACATATCCCGAGACACCTGGGAACTGCCTCTGCCTGGGCCAAAGCTATATTCCATTAAAACTTTTGCTGTGCCTACCTTATTTCTAGTGACTTTAAATAATTATGTGAGTTACAATTTAGAGCAAGATTTGAATAGACACCAAGGCCACTTGGTACCTTTGCACATGACTCCCTCTTGATAGCAGGGAGACTTAGTAACCTGGCAGGGGCTCAGAGTGGGACATTTGAAGAAGGGCTGGAGGTTGGATGCCAGACTGCCATCAGGGCTGCTACCCTGGCGCCAGACTAGCCCACATCTCAGCCAGAGCCCTCCCCTTTAAAACTGGACTTCCTGTGCCCAGAGCTAGACCCAGGCCTTCCCATCTTTCTAGGATGACAGGCGCATGTGCATAAAGCCCCAACACACTGTATATCCCTTCACAGGTCAGGAGGTCGCTGCTCCGACAGCCCACTTGGGAAACTACCCTAGAGACCCAGTTGGTGGCCCAAGGCCCACCCTACACCCCCTCTTTTATATATATATGCAGCTGTTTCACAGCACAAAAACAGGAGCACCTTGCTGGGAGCCAACAGGGAGAACATAGGCCATGGGTCCTCAACTGACTTAACCATTGTGTGCCACGTCCTCCCCTTCTCTCGCACGTTCCTGAGAAATACCCCTAGTTCTCTGCCCCCGAGGAGGGCAGGGGCGGCTGTGCTTGCATTTTCCTGAGGCTGATGGCACCCAGGCCAGGGCACACAGCACAAGTTCTAGGGATAAAAGGACTAGACTTAATGCTGGGTCAGGGGCGGGTGAAGCAAGGACACTGGCAGGGCAGGGCTGTGGGCCTTGTCCCGGGGGCACTTGTGTTACGGACTCCGCTTGTGGAGGTGTCGCAGAGTCCCTGTGGACAAGGGAAAATGCCTTCCCAGAGCCTGTCCCTCCCCCTGTGGCCTGTGCTGGGGCGACAGGCTTCACCTCCTCTGTGCTCCCAAGCTCACACCTTGCCCCTCAGATTCCGGGAGTGGCCAGTCGCTAGGATGTAGAGGGAAACATGATCCAGACGTCCACACGCATGAGCAGGAAGCCCCTTGCAGAGCCAGGCGGAGATGGATGGGAAGACCAGGGAGCTCCCGCGGGGTCGACTCTCCCCATGTGGCCTGTGTAGTAAGACTAAGGACAGTGGAAATTCCAAGTTGAAACCTGATGCGCCAGATCTTCGTGACTGGTTTGGTAAAGGAAGGAAGCCAACTTTTTTTTTTTTTTTTAATCAATTGCTTGAACTGATTTATAACTTTTCAGAAACTAAACACAGGGTGTGGGCCTCCATCTATGTCCCTCTCTGGCTCTCGAGTGTTAGGGGCAGGCCTGCCAAGCTGTGTTTCCGGAGGCCCATCACATCCGGGGTGGACTATAAGGAAGCCGGTCCGGAGGCTGCAGCTTCGTGGGCCCCGGCTGGTCCCGTGGGAGATGGCCCCCGGGGCGCCCACGCTGCTGCTGCTGTGGCTGCTGCGGCTCCCGGACTTCCCGCCCCGCGCTGCCGGCTGCCCTGCGGCCTGCCGCTGCTACAGCGCCACGGTGGAGTGCGGCGCCCTGCGGCTGCGCGTCGTCCCGCCCGGAATTCCACCTGGGACGCAGGTGGGCACGACGCGGGGGCCACTAGGCCGCGGGGCAGAGGTGCCCGCGACACGGAGGGAGGGCTGTGTGAGGGTCCCTGTGGGTGCTGGAGCGCTCCAGGGAAGAGGGAGACTCCCTCAGCGGGGGTCAGCAGCCCGCCTCCCTCCCTCCCTCCGGCCCGCAGACGCTGTTCCTGCAGGACAACAGCATCGCGCGCCTGGAACCGAGCGTACTGGCGCCTCTCGCAGCCCTGCGCCGTCTCTACCTGCACAACAACAGCCTGCGCGCCCTGGAGCCCGGCGCCTTCCGCGCGCAGCCGCGCCTGCTGGAGCTCGCGCTCACCGGCAACCGGCTTCGGGGCTTGCGAGTCGGCGCTTTCGCCGGCCTGGCCCAGCTGCGGGCACTCTACCTGGCGGGTAACCAGCTGGCGCAGCTGCTCGATTTCACGTTCCTGCACCTACCGGTGAGGGGGTTAGGTGGGCGAGGGCAAGGGGCCTCCCAGACCTCCACCTGCCCTGTGGGGCTGAAGTAGTGCAAGGGAGAAAAGTCACCGAGTCTAGCCTGCCAAGGGAACCCACCTCCCGGGGCGCTTTCCCCTGATGAGCTGTACTTCCTTCAGCGCCTGCAGGAGCTGCACCTTCAAGAAAACAGCATTGAGCTGCTGGAGGACCAGGCCCTGGCTGGGCTGTCCTCACTGGCACTGCTGGACCTCCGCCGGAATCAGCTGGGCACCATCAGCCGTGAGGTCCTCCAGCCCCTGGCCAGCCTGCAGGTGCTACGCCTCACAGGTACCTCCAGGGAAGGGGGGGGCGGCTCATGCAAAGGTTTATTCCTGGCCATGGTGACGGCGGGAGGAAATGGGCCCAGGTGTGGAGCAGGCTTTGATTTCAGTGGCTCTGCATTGCAGACCATCCAGGAGCACTCTGGACGGCCAGGCCACCACCTGCACCCATGGTGGAAGGCTGATAGGGATGGGGGTGCTGGAAGGGCCACAGCTCAGTTGGGGGGCCCTGAGGGGCCCTGCAGGTGCACACTCCGGGGCCATCAGGGCTGGCATTTCCAGAGCACAGTACTGAAAACAAGGCTGATCAAACTTGCAAGGTCTTAGGCGCTGTGGGATGTCTATGTGGACACCAAGGTTCACCCAGAGTAATGGGACTTGTGGCAAGGTGAGACTTCAGAGAAGTAGAGGCTTTCTTAGAAATCAGTGAACCGCTAGGTGCATCACAGAACTGATGAAGGGAGGAGGAGGAGCTTGCCCACAGGCCGGGCACAGAAGAGGTGGGAGGGGCCCCCTGTGGGAGGTGGGAAAGGGGCTCCGCAGCTCCCTGCCCACCCCGGCTCTGCCCGCAGAGAACCCATGGCGCTGTGACTGTGCCCTGCATTGGCTGGGCGCATGGATGAAGGAGGGGGGCCAGCGGCTGCTCAGCTCCAGGGACAAGAAGATCATGTGTGCGGAGCCCCCGCGCCTGGCCCTGCAAAGCCTCCTGGACGTACCCGGCAGCAGCCTCATCTGCATCCCGCCCTCCGTCCACGTGGAGCCGCTGGAGGTGACGGCCAACCTGGGTGAGGACCTACGCGTGGCCTGCCAGGCTTCCGGCTACCCGCAGCCCCTGGTGACCTGGAGAAAGATGGCGCAGCCTCGCGAAGGGCAGCCACGGGCTCGGGTCCAGCCAGAAGGCGGGGCGCCGCGCCCCGGCGGGCCCGGCGCCTCGGACACGGGCAGCGGCATGCTCTTCCTCGCCAACATCACCCCGGCCCACGCCGGCAAGTACGAGTGCGAGGCCTCCAACGCCGGCGGCGCCGCCCGCGCGCCCTTCCAGCTGCTCGTCAACCTGTCGCGGCAGCCGCTGCAGCGCGCGCCCCCGCCGCCCCCGCCCGCCGGCCCCGCCCGCCCCGCGCCCCTGCAGGAGGCGGGCAGCATGGCCTTCCGCGCCCTGGGCCTGGCCACGCAGACGGCCATCGCCGCCGCCATCGCGCTCCTGGCGCTCACGGCGCTGCTGCTGGCCGCCCTCATCTGCCGCCGGCGGCGCAAGCGGAAAAAGGCGCCGGGGCCGCCGGGGGAGGGCGCGCTGTTCGTCAACGACTACTCGGACGGGCCCTGCACCTTCGCGCAGCTCGAGGAGCTCCGCGACGAGCGAGGCCACGAGATGTTCGTCATCGACCGCTCCAAGCCGCTCTTCGCCGAGGGCCCGACGGGGGCGGCCGACGGCGCGGCCACTGGGCCGGGGCCCGGCCTCCCGCTGCAGCCGCCCGCGGCCTACGAGATTCACTGCTGACCGGGCCGAGGGGGCGGGCGGGCGCGTGCCGATGACGTAGGCCTCGCGGATTGGCCGGCCCGCGGGCTCGGCGCGCGCAGGCGCAGTCAGTAAAGGCTGGAAGCGGCGCAGTGTGCGGCGAGCTGTGTGTGGGGGCGGGGACCGAGGCCGCGGCCGAGGCCGCGGCCGAGGCGAGGGCGGTGCCCGGGGAAGGGGAGGCCGCCAGGTTCGGGGTGACAGCAGAGCCCGCGACAAGTCACCCTGTCCAATGAGGGCAGAAAAAAACACCACAAATTCAAGTTCCGAACACACTGCACGTTTGTACCTTAACGACACCTTCTGGCTCCGAAGCCTCGCCGGGTGCTCTCCTGGGTGCCCTCTCGGGTGCCGGGCGCAGAGTCCCAGGGCTCCCCGAGGCAGGTCCCTGCTTCAACCCCAGGGCAGTCTGCTCTTGGGAAGGGCCTAGAGGAAACACCCTCTCCCAGCGAACCCCAGGAACAGTCCCAAGAGAGGACCAGAACACCAGAGGGTAGCCAAGTGCACCCAAGCCAGAGGAGGCCTCCCCGGCCTGGAATCCAGCCCTGAACCCCGCAGTCAGCCAGTCAGGGGAACGGGCTCAGGGCAAACTGCCCACGGGGCCACCCAAAGCGGAAGAAGGCTCACAGCGCCCAGGAGCAGGCAAACCTGAGACCAGTGCCTCTGGGTCGGGCCTCCAGCAGGGTCCCAGGGAAGGCTCTGTCTACCTAAAGCAGGGAGGGGTCTCCAGCAGCCCCAAACCCCAGGACAGCCTGGGGGTCATAGGCTGAAGTAGTCTGCAGCCAGGCGCCCATAAATGTCCGTGGTCCAGAGCACGTGCGCACGCCCCGAGG
This sequence comes from Spilogale gracilis, assembly GCA_004023965.1. Lineage (NCBI taxonomy): Eukaryota > Metazoa > Chordata > Mammalia > Carnivora > Mephitidae > Spilogale > Spilogale gracilis. The sequence goes on along the minus strand of PITA01010845.1, from coordinate 44,987 downwards.
CCAGCAGCAGCTGGTGCAGCTCGGCCTCCACGCGGGCAAACTTCTCCTCGTTAATGGAGGCCTCCAGCAGAACAGAAGCCGGCGGCGGCCAGGGCAGGCCTTCGTAGCAGTCCACAGGGAAGGGGTGCACCACTGTGCGCAGCTCCGCCTGCACCACCGAATCCCGGAGGAGCTCCTTGAGGCCCGCCATGGACAGGGGGTTGCCGTAGAGGCCGAGGTAGCGGAGGCTGCTGCAGCGCGTCAGCACGGGGAGCGTGGCCAGCAGCTGGGTGTCGGCGAGCTGGCATTCAGTCAGCTCGAGGTGCAGCAGCGTGGCTGCGGCCGCCTGCAGCAGGCCCTGGAAGGGCTCTAGTTGGCTGCCAGACAGGTCGTTGCCACTAAGGTCCAACTTCTTGAGATGGACAGCGTGGGGGCTCCGTGCCAGAAAGCGCAAATCCTCAGGCAGCAGGGCACAGAAGGCCAGCTCCAGGCTCTCCAGGGGGCTCTGCAGGGTGCTATGCGGGACACAGGAGGTCACAAATGGGCAGGACCAGGGGAGGTCTCGGGGAGAGGAGGAAGGGCAGGGCAGTGGTGGGGCGTGCTCACCTGAGCAGCTGGTCCAGCCGTCCCGAGAGGAGAGAGGAGCCCATGCTGAGCTCCCGCAGACAAGTGAAGCGGCCCATCTGGGCCAGGAAGTAACGGAAGTTGTCCTCGCCGTCCACAGAGGGCTGCCTGGAGTCCCCGTGCACGTAGTGCAGCCGCAGGCTGGCCAGGTGCTGGAAGCGGGCCACGTGCGGGATGATGACAGACAGGCCGCGGAGCCCCAAGTTGTTGAAGCGCAGGTCCACGCGGCGCAGGCAGCCCGCGTCCAGCAGCTGCAGCAGAGCCACGGTGTTGCGCATGGGCAGGTCCTCAGCCCGCAGGTCCCGGCAGCAGAGCCGCAGGGGACTGCCGACACTGCTTCGGAGCGCCTCCCGCAGGAAGGCGTACGAGGCCCGGTTCACCCGCAGGTCCACACGAACCTCCACGGGAGCGGGGGCCAGCCCGGGCCCCCCAGTCCCACCCTGCTGCTGCGCTATGCAGGTGCGGGCCACCGCTGCTGTGCAGTCCCACATGCTCATGGTGCCAGGGTCCTGCTCAACGCCGTCGTCCAGGAGGCCCGTCATGTCCAGCACTCGCAGGGCATGCTTCCTGGGAGCATGGGCAGGCTGAAGCAGGAGACAAGGGAGCAGAGCCCACACCCACTCCCAGCCATCTTGGGACAAAAGCAACATGCCTGTTCCCGCACTGAGCTCTTGCGGTGGCCTGGAGCCTCACAGGGGACCCTCTCTGCACCACCACCGCCCCCAGCCCAGGGCCCGAGGGCCCCTCGGGGGAGCCCATACCTGCAGAGAGGCTGTGTGCCGGCCTCCCTCTCTGGGGTGTGGAGCCGGGCCGTCAGCCCCAGGATCACAGCCTGCATGCTCTCTGTGCTGGGGCGCTCCTGCAGCAAGGCCCGGCTGCAGTGGGCACACTCCTGCAACAGCTGCTGGAAGCTGAGCAGTGGGAAGGGCCATGTGTGCACCAGCTCTCGAAGCACAACAGTCTTCTTGTCCATGAAGGCCACCTTGAACAGCAGGGGGAAGAGCTCTCGAGGCAGCAGGGGCAGGGCCTGGCAGGCAGCCGGCTGGCACTGGAGCACCTGCCGCGTGCTCAGGAACACAAGCGTGTGCATGGTGCTGGGCCAGGCAGGAAGCCACCTGCAGGGAAGGGCCCTTCAGCGGGGAGGAGACCCCAGGCCACCACACGGCCATGGCCTCCTCCATCGCCGGTGCAGCGAGCAAGCGCATCACGGCACCTGGCACGGCGCTAGCACTTGGTGGAGGACCGCGGCGCCCAGGAGCAAGGGCTAAGTGTGTGACAACGGAGTAAGTGGAAAGAGGGACGAGACCAGCCCCCAGTCCCCTCCATCCAGACGCATGGGACCTCTTTAGGGAAATGTAGCTCTCAATAGGTATGGAAACAGCACAGCATCAGGCAGGACCAGCTGGCCTGGAGGTGCTTTTGAGGGGTGCTGCTCTGCAGGAGCTCCCCCCACCCAACTAGTACTTGAAGTCTCCCAAGTCACAAAGCTGTTTATTACAGACCCTCCGTTCCTCAAAAGGAGAATAAAGCTCAGGTCCTTCCCCCACCACACAAGCACTGGAGGAGGTAGGACACTCCTACGCGGCTGGAAGCTGCAACACAATTCGCCACACACACACACACACCCCCCCCGCCCGCCCCGCCTGCCTCCAGCTCTTGGGGGGGGGATCCTCGGACAGGCTGGAAGCACTAAGACAGCTTACTCAACAGCAGCATAGGTAAGAAGGGCTGGGACACAGGAAACACTGAGGCCACACACGTCTTATCTACTCCCGTCCCTCCAGCAGTACCGCCTCGGACGGCGCCCCTGCAGATACACAGCAGACCTCCCCCGCCAAGATCCGTGCCACCTGCTTAAACATCCCCCTGTCCTCAAGGGAACCACAGTGAGAGACCAACTCTCAGACCTGTGGGATCCAGGAAGCCCGAGGCCGGAAACTGCTCAGCTGGGGAAAGCAAGCAGTGGAACCGGCTCCCAAGCTAACAAGGCGTACACAGAAGATGCCCGAGACCGCGGGCCCTTGGGCAACAGTCCTATTACTGACTCGGCGGCAGCAACAGCCAGCGCACTTACTGGGGGCTAAACACCTCGTCCTCAAAACTGCCTCCCGGCCAGAATCCTGCATCTACGCCCTGGGCGGTGAGCTCGGGGAAGGGGGAGCAGTGTGGCCCCGGAGACCCTGCTCTTCCGGACCTCATGCGCAACGGAAGTCCTTAGGGCACTGGTTCTTGAGAAGCCCCGAACGCCAACCCTCGGCCTTGCTGAGCCTGTAGCCAAATCTCGCGAGGACGACTCATACCTCGCTGGGACGGGACAGACCAACCCAGCACCTGTCACGAGAGGAAACGAGAGCAGCCAGTGTGGTCACCGTGGGAGGGGCCTCTGTGCAGCGGCCGCCGCCCCCTCCCGCCGGGCCCGCGCCTCCCGGCCTTTCCCCGAAGACGCCCCCGCCCGGCTCCTTCCGGCCTCGAGCCGCGGGGGACCCTCAGTGCGACGCCCTCCGCCTCCCGGACGCGATCTCCCCTTCGAGGCCGGTGCGTCGCGCCCCCGGGGCCCCGGGTCGCTCTACCCGACGCAGGGCTCCAGGTCCTTCCCCACCCTGCGGACGAGCCGCCCGCCTCCCGCCGCCCGCCTCCCGCCTCCCGCCTCCCGCCTCCCGGCCGGCGCCGCCGCAAGCGCCCGCGCCCGCTTCGTGCGGCCAGGCAGAGCCGTGGGTGCACGCCGCCCCGCTCCCTCTCCGGCCCGCGGCCCCCGCTCACCCGCCCCACAGCCGCCGCCACCGCCACCAGCCCCGCCTCGCCGCCCGCGGCGCCCCGCCCCCAGCGCCTCCGCGCGCCGCGATGACGTCGCCGACACCCATTGGCCTCCCCAGCAGGGCCCCACTGATTGGCTGTCCCGGCAGCGCCTGCCGCGCCGCCCCGCCTCCGCCCCCGCCGGGTTCCCCCATTGGCTGACGGCCGGCGGCGCCCTGGCCGCGGGAGATTCGCGGGGCCGGGGGGCCGCGGGGCCGGCGCCATGGAGCGGCTGCGGGACGTGCGGGAGCGGCTGCAGGACTGGGAGCGCGCGTTCCGGAGGCGGTGCGGGCGGCGGCCGGGCCAGGTGCGGGCTGCCCGGGGGCGGGGGGCTAAGGGTGCGGCCGCGGGGCTGACGCGCTCCCTCCGCAGGAGGACGTGGAGGCGGCGCCGGCGGAGACCCGCGGTGAGCGCGCGGACGCGGGGCGGAAGGCCGGGCGGGCGGGGAAAGAGCCCGGCGGCCCCCGATGACCCTTGACCCCACCCCCAGCGCTCTACCGGGAGTACCGCGCCCTGAAGGGGGCCCTGGGCCGGGCCGGCGGCATTGGACCTCCCAGCCCCAAGCAGTCGCTTCCCGCCAAGGCGGAGGAGGTACCCAGGGCCAGTGGCCTGTACGGCAGAGCCCCGAGAAGCCTTGACCAGGCCTCTGTGGGGCACTGAACGTCGAGGGAAGAGTGGATCTGGGGGAGGGGACTGGGGGGCTGGAGGGGGCCCGGACCCCCATCGTCTCTTCCTGCAGATGCCGGAGCCCAGCTGCTGGGGGCCGCACTTGAACCGGGCTGCGGCCCAGAGTCCAGAGCCCACTCTTTCTGGGGCAAGCGCTGTGGGGTCTGTGCCAGACTATGGGAGAAGGCTTAAGGCCAACCTGAAGGCCACCCTGCAGGTGAGTTACCGCCCAGGCAGGCAGCGCATCCGTCCTGGATGCAGACCTAGTCTCTCCGCCCAGCGATAGGGTCGCCTTTCTCCTCAGCCCTTCCAAACGCATGCACCTGCGCCAGCGGGGTCATACGGATCCTGTGGCACTAATCAGGGTGAGACTCCTGACTCAGAACCAGTCTCGGGCTTCTCATCTTGCACCGCGCTTCAGGGTGGACGTCCCGGCAGGCGTCGGAGTCTGAAGCAGCCTGGAGACCTGGGTTCCTGCTTGCTGATCTGTCCTTCCCTCTCAGGCTGGAGTAACCCTGGGCCGCATACCCCGACCTCTGCGAAGACCCTCGTCCATGACACCCTCCCCAGGGCCACCAGGTGCAGGGGCTGCCTCCATCTCTCCAGAAGAAGTCAGTGAGGCGCCCGTCCAGCCTCGTGGGCCCCAGTGGAGGCCCGGCCGCCTCCAGCAGTTACAGGCGTCCCTGAGCCGCCGCCTGAGCTCCCTAGACCCTGACTGGCTGCAGCGCTGTCACAGTGGGGCCCCAGGTTTCCAGAGGGCCTCCAAGGCCTGCCCGCCTACCCTGGGTAGGGAGGACTCACAGTCTGTGACTTCACACGTGCCATCTGTGCTTGGCCCCGGCAGTGCTGGCGTCAGTGCAGAGAGCCCCCAACCTGGCAGATGTCGGGGATCAGAAGGGAGCCCCGCGCGGGCCCAGCAGGACAGTGGCCAAGCAGAACCTCTGCCTGAGGAAGTGGGGGCCGTGGAACATGCAGAAGACTGTCCAGGAGAATCCCCGTGGACACAGCCCCCCAGTGGCCCCCCAGCCCCCAGGTACCACAGCTTCAGCTTCCCAGGAGGGTCGCCTCGAGGCGGGCCAGGGTGGGGCGGGCTTCAGGCACGGCCTGCTCACGTGTCCTCTCTAGACCGGCTGTCCACAGTAGAGGTAATTATGTGCGGCTCAACCTGAAGCAGAAACGCTACGCGAGGGGTCCGGCTCTCCGCGGCAGGCTCGTCCGCAAGCAGGTGAGGTGCCGACGTGACGGCCGCTCCCTTCGTCCCCACGGCCTTCTCCCACGCGACCTTTCTTGTGGCCCCCAGATGTGGAAGCAGAAGTGGCAGAAGAAAGGGGAGTGTTTTGGAGGCGGTCAGCCCAGAGCCACAGTCCAGCATTCCTGCTTCCGGCGTGGGCAGCCGGGGCACTGGTCATCGCAGTGCCCTCAGTCAGGTGAATCTTCCGCTCCGAGTGATGGGTCGGGCTGACGCCCCATCAGAGGAGAGCTGGACCCTTGGTGGGCGTGGGGGTGCCCATCTAGCTCAAACGCAAGAACCTAGCAGCTCCTACCTGATGCAGAGCCTACTCCGGGCCCCCAGAGGAGCAGCGAGAATGAAGAGGACGTGCACACCCAGCTCACCACTGTCCACTGCCAGCTCCCTGGTGAGTGAAGGGCTGGAGGACAGGCTGCAGCTGCCTGTGTCTTCTGGAAAAATCCCAGTCTAGGGCGCCTGGGTGGCTCAGTTGGTTGGGCGACTGCCTTCGGCTCAGGTCATGATCCCGGAGACCCGGGATCGAGCCCCCATCGGGCTGCCTGCTCGGCGGGAGGCCTGCTTCTCCCTCTCTCACTGCCCCTGCTTGTGTTCCCTCTCTCGCTGTGTTTCTCTCTGTCAAATAATAAAATGTTTGTTAAAAAAAAAAAAAAGAAAGAAAGCTCCCAGCCTGGCCCGGAGTTCCCACACCACCTTTTTGTATGCGTTCCCAGTGAGTGAGAAGGAGACGGAGCTTGCTGGGCGTGAGCTGTTGGTGACCATGGAGCGGCCTGTGCCCCAGGCTCACTGCCCACACCCCCCTGTGCCACCGCTCTACCCACCGGGGCCCTCGGGGCAAGTGGCTGGTGAGCAGAAGCCGACCAGCCCAGAGCCTTCATGGGGCGGGGGGCGACTTGGGGCCCTGCCGACCCACACCCGTGTCCTCAGAGACGCCGGCCGAGGTGTTCCAGGCCCTAAAGCAGCTGGGGCACCAAGCCTTCCGCCCCGGCCAGGAGCGAGTGGTCATGCGGATCCTTTCTGGTGAGCTGGGCTGCTGCGGGGAGGAGCCGGGCCAAGGCCCGGACCTGGAGTGCCACCACTGACCCTTGGTCCCACAGGCATGTCCACGCTGCTGGTGTCGCCCACCGGTGCTGGCAAGTCCTTGTGCTACCAGCTGCCTGCACTGCTGCACGGCCGGCGGAGCCCCTGCCTCACGCTGGTCATCTCTCCCCTCCTGTCTCTCATGGACGACCAGGTGCTCATAGGGCCCCTGGGCCCCTGCAGAAGGCAGGAAGCAGTGGCCGCGGGTCCTCGGGCCCCTCTGGGCTGCTGCTTGTGACGTGGTCAGGGCTCTGCGGAGCTCAGCTGTTCTCAGCCCACCAGCTTGTCCACGGCCCCAGGCCTCGTAGTGGCCCAAGGGCCGCAGGGACCCGACAGGTGGCCAGACGTGAGTCCGGCCCTAGGGGAACAGCACCGGGAGCAGGGCCGCCCCCAGGAGGGCCTGTCTGTGCCCGGCACTTGTGAGCCAGGGCTCCCGGCTGCCTGTGAACCGTCAGGCTGAGCAGCTCCGAGAGCCCTGGGGAGCGCCGAGGGAGGGTGGCTTGTAACTAGCTGTCCTCCCGAACCGCCAGGTGGCTAGGCTGCCCCCGTGCCTGAAGGCGGCCTGCATCCACTCAGACATGACCAGGAAGCAGCGCGAGTCGGCCTTGAGGAAGGTGAGGGGCCTCCCGTGGCAGGACGGGCGGGGCGGGGCGGGGCAGACCGGCTCTTGGTGATGCTCCTGCCTCACGCCCTCAGGCTCAGGCAGCTCAGGTGCACGTGCTGATGCTGTCACCCGAGATGCTGGTGGGGGCTGGGGCGGGGGCCTCTGCCTGCCTCCCTTGGCTGCCTCCGGTCGCCTTTGCCTGTGTGGACGAGGCCCACTGCCTTTCCCAGTGGTCCCACAACTTCCGGCCCTCCTACCTGCGTGTCTGCAAGGTGAGCCTGACTTGGGGTGCGAGGGCGCCGGCCAGGGAGGACGGGCCGGGCACCCTTACTGGCTCTGCCCCCACAGGTGCTGCGGGAACGCATGGGCGTGCGCTGCTTCCTGGGTCTCACGGCCACGGCCACACGCAGCACCACGAGAGATGTGGCCCAGCATCTCGGCGTGCCTGAGGAGCTTGTCCTCAGAGGGCCAGCCACCGTCCCCGCCAACCTGTCCCTCTCTGTGTCCATGGACCGGGACCCAGAGCAGGTAGGTGTGCGCACCTGGGCCCGGCAGGGGCACGGCCTCTTGCTGGCCCCCACTGACCGCTGTCGCCCGGCAGGCTCTGGTGACACTGCTACAGAGCGGCCGCTTCCGTGCCCTGAGCTCTGTCATCGTTTACTGCAACAGACGCACGGACGCAGAGCGCGTCGCCGCACGGCTGCGCACCTGCCTGCCCGAGGCCCGGGACCTGGGGCCCCGAGGTGAGCTCAGCGGGCTGGTGCCCCAAGAGCTGCCCCGGGAACACAGTTCACCCCACTGTCTGTCTGCCCCGCAGGCCAGGCCCCGGAGGCTATAGCCGAAGCCTACCACGCCGGCATGTGCAGCCGGGAGCGGCAGCGGGTGCAGCAGGCCTTCACGGACGGCCGGCTGCGCGTGGTGGTGGCCACGGTGGCCTTCGGGATGGGGCTGGACCGGCCGGACGTGCGGGCCGTGCTGCACCTGGGGCTGCCCGCGAGCTTCGAGAGCTACGTGCAGGCTGTGGGCCGGGCTGGGCGTGACGGCCAGCAGGCCCACTGCCACCTCTTCCTACAACCCCAGGTTCGTGCCTGCCCCGCGCGAGCCCCCGCCCCGCCCCCCCAGCCCCGTGGTCACAGCCGCCTTGCCGCAGGGCCAGGACCTACAGGAGCTGCGGAGACACGTGCACGCCAACTCAGCCGACGCTCTCGCCGTGAAGAAGCTGGTCCAGTGCTCGTTCCCGCCCTGCACCTGTCCCTGTGCCCACGCACAGCGGCCGCCGGAGCAGGATGCAGCTGGGAGCCAGGAGAGGCCTATGGCCATGGCCCCGAGGGAGGCCGAGCAACGCACCAGTGAGGGCATGGCGCGGTGCCCGGGCCACGAGCGGGTACTCCCGGTGCAGCCGCTGGTGCAGGCCCTGGACATGCGTGAGGAGGGTGAGGAAGGAGGGGCGGACTGGGCACATCCCCGCATGCCCACATCCCAGGTCCCCTGAGCCCTGCTCTGCGCCCCCCCCAGCCATCGAGACCCTGCTGTGCTGCCTGGAGCTACACCCGCGGCGCTGGCTGGAGCTGCAGGCGCCCACCTACGCCCGCTGCCACCTGCACTGCCCCGGGGGGGCCCCCCAGCTCCTGGCCCTGGCCCGCAGGTGAGCACGCATCCCAGCCCAGAGCTGGGGCCGAGGACACATGGGTCTGCTCGTCACGTGTCCCTCACCCTGGCACAGGTGTCCCCTCCTGGCTGTGTGTGTGGCCCAGCAGCCGCGGGAGAACACAGGTGGGGGAAGCTGTTCCCTGGAGTTTGACCTGCCGAAGCTGGCGGCCTCGGCGGGCTGGAAGCTGGCGTCCGTGCAGCAGGCGCTCCAGGAGCTGCAGTGGGAGCCCGAGCCTGGGACAGGTGCACCCCCCCCCCCCCGGCCCGCTCAGCCCCAGCCCTGCTTGCCGCCTGCCTGCCCGTGTGTGACGAGCTCTCTGGCAGGTGCCCCTCGGGACACGGGGGTGCTGGTGGAGTTCCGGGAGCCCGCCTTCTGTGTGCGCAGTCCTGGAGACCTGACAGCCCACGAGAGGGACCAGATCTGTGACTTCCTGTATGGCCACATACAGGCCCGAGAGCGGGAGGCCCTGGCCCGCCTGCGCCGCACCTTCCAGGCCTTTCACAGGTGCAGGGGGTGGACGGGTCCTGGGGCCACCCCGTGCCGCAGGGGAGCAGCTCTGACCGGTCCCTCTCGCCCCAGCGTGGCCTTCCCCAGCTGCGGGCCCTGCATGGAGCAGCCGGACGAGGAGCGCAGTGCCCGGCTTAAGGCCCTGCTCAGCTGCTACTTCGAGGAAGAGGATCCTGAGCACGCGGAGGACGAGCAGGGCCCAGAGCCAGGACAGGCCGGGGTGAGTGCCCGCGGCTCCTGCCCACAGAGGCTCTGGCAGCACACGCACACGTGTACACACGCTCCTCCCACCCCGCACCGTGCGGGCCGCGTGCAGCTCTGCGCCACCGAAGTGGCCTGACGTGCCCGCCACCCGCAGACCCAGGGCTGGGAGGACCAGGTTCGCCAGGACGTCCGCCACCTCCTGTCCTCGTGGCCAGACCAGCAGTTCTCGGGCAGGGCTGTGGCCCGCATCTTCCACGGCATCGGTGAGGGCCTGGGAAGCTGGGCTCTGACCTGGGCAGGGGCAGGGCCGGGCCCAGGGTCCTCAGCGCCCGTGTCCCATTCCCCCACAGGAAGCCCCCGCTTCCCAGCGCGAGTGTTCGGGCGGGACCGGCGCTTCTGGAGGAGCTACCTACATCTGAGTTTCCCTGCCCTGATGCGCCTCGCCACAGAGGAGATCCTGCGTTGCGGCCACTGACCTCCCCGCCGTGGGCGGGCCCTGCTCCCCCACAACACAGACGCGAGCACAGACCACGGCGTGGCCAGTGTGGCGGGGTCAGAGGGAAGGGACATAGGTTTTGACTGACTACCTGGGCAAAGCCCACGGCCAGAAGTACGGGGGCAGCAAGGCCCCAAATGCAGAATAAAAAATACTCAAGTCACTCTTAGGAACTGTCTTTTCTGAGGACGGCCTTGCCCGTCACACAGCCCAGCCAGGCCACGGGCACGCGCAGCTTTATTGGGCCCACCACCTAGCTCAGGCCAGGGCGCTGGGGGCCAGGCCCAGGTACAGAATGGGCACGCTTGAGAGAGCAAGGAAGAGGGCGAAGCAGAGGTGCGGCCCCAGGCTGTCGGCCAGGGCTCCGGCCAGCGTGCCCAGGGACAGCTTCCCCAGCAGCTCCAGAGTGGCCAGAAGGCCGTAGTGTGTGGCCTGCGGGGGCGAGGCGGGATGGGGTATAAGGTCAGGCGAGGGCTTGCTGGGGTCCCAGCCAGCCCTGCAGCCCCCCCCCGGACGTCCAGCCGCACCCTCTGACCTGCAGGGCCCTGGGCGCCAGCTGGCTACAGTGCATCATCAGGGTGAATGTGGTGGTCGTCACCAGGCCCCCCAGGAAGTGCTGCAGACACAGGCTCAACAAGGCTGCCCCTGGGAGGCCCAAGATCAGCGGGGCCCAGGACATGGGACCCCTCCCCTCCCGCGGCCAGCCCCTCACCTCTCAGGACCGCACTGGGGCCCAGCCTGACCCCTGGGGTGTCCAGGTGGAAGAGCAGGGTGGTCTGGAAGGCCAGACCCCCGAGACGGAACCAAAGCACTGACCTCAGCAGGGGCAGCGGTTGCCTGAGGTGGGGAGATGGGGGGTGAGGGAGTGGGGCGCAGGTCAGTTGGGCGCAGGTGGGTGGGGCGGGCTGTGGAGGGCTCACCTGTGCCTGGCCAGCAAGGCCCCGCCCAGGGACGAGCCTGCGATGGAGCAGACCACGGCGCCCACACCGTTCCACAGCCCCAGCTCCGGAGTAGAGATGCCGTGGTCCAGCAGGAACAGCGGGAACAAGCTGCTGGAACCCTGCTCACCTGTAGGGAGGATGTGAGCAGGGCCCCCACCTCCCCTCACCTGAGGGCTTCGAGGGCACCCCCCAGGTCGGGCAACTGCTGGGACTGGGCATCGGCCAAGCTTGAGGTCGGCATGAAGCGGCATCAGAGACCCAAGGGATTGTGGCTGGAGGTCACGGAGGCCAAGCAGCAGGAAGCTGGGGAAGCTGCAGGCCTAGGCTGGGCCCCAGCTGGCTGTTAACCTCCCCCCTGAAATGGGTCCCAGGCCCAGCAGGAGCTCCCCCAGGCTCCCACTCCTGCTGCTGCCTGACTCAGCGCCTCACTTACCCAGTTTGTAAGTGAGCACAAAGCTAGCCGTCCACAGAGTGCCAGGCATGGCCAGCAGGTCCTGCAGAAGGTGCAGGCTGCGGAGGGGCGGTTCCGACGGCCCAGACGCAGGGAGTTGTTGCAGGACCGGCGCTGCCCACACGAGGGCAGCGGCCAACCAGTAGGTAGCGGCCAGCAGCAGGAAGAGCAGGGGCCAGGAGAGCGTGGGTACCAGGGCCAGGAGGCCCCCTCCCGCCAGCACCGCCCCCAGCTTGTAAGCCACCACCTGCACTGTGTTACCGGGCCCCAGCTCGGCTGGCTCCAAGAGCTGGACGGCCAGCGTGTCCAGGGCCACATCCTGCACGGCCGCACCCAGGTTCAGCAACAGAAGCAGTCCCGCCGCAGGGACCGGGAGCGCGGTGGGGCCGGCGTCCGCGGGAGGCAGGGCGGCCAGCAGCCCGCACACGAGGCCCAGAGCAGCCGTGCTGAGCACCAGCCAGGCCCGCAGGGTGCCCCGCGTGTCCACCAGGGGGGCCCACACGAGTTTCAACAGCCAGGGCAGGTACAGCACCTTGGCCAGTCCGACGCGCGTCAGGGAGAGGCCACGCGCCCGCAGCAGCACGGGCAGCAGCCCCGACTGCAGCCCGTAGGGCAGGCCTTGCACCAGGTAGAGGCCGGCCAGCGGCAGCAGCTTCCGGTGCATGGCCGGAGAGCGGGGCGCCGGGGGCGAGCGCTGGGGGGCGGGGCCCGGCCCGGGGTCCGGCCGGCTCCAAGGCCGGACCAGAGCCCGAAGCCCGGGCACAGCGGTTCCGGAGGGGCGTCCGGGCCGCTCGGGACGAGGTCAGGGGTCACACGACAGCATGGCTGAAGCCGGGCCAGTCGGTTCACCGCGGGACGGGCCGGCGCCCGCGGGGCCTGGAGGCGCGCGCACTACGCAGGCGCGAAACCCGCGGCCACAGAGCGGGCGAGCGGGCCAGAGCGCCGGCCGCTGTCGGGCGCCCCCAGCGGCCAACCTGGGTGCGGCCGGGGAGCCGCGGGCACCCGGGGCCGCGGCGCACCTGGGCCCTCCCTCAAGGACGCCCTGGACCCACACTCGGACTCGCCACACGCGCGTCCTCGGTGTCTCACCCGGGCCGGCTGCTGCCGTGTCCACCCGGTGCTGCCAGCAGCGCCCAGGGAGGAGTCGGCCTCTTACTGGCCGCTGCCGGCGACCTCTGCCTCCCTCCGGGGACAGGAAAGCCACCCTGTGCCAAAGGGCTCAGCTGGGAGGGTGCGGCCAGCTGCTGCCGGAGAGCCCAGTGCCAGGAGCCGCCCCATGCAGGGCTCTCACGTGGGCTCTCCTGCGCAGAGCGGCACCCACCGTGCTCCCCAGGCCCAGAGGAGGCAGCGAGTGTGGCCCGCCGTTCAGAGCCGCCTGCGGAGCGGACAGAGCCAGAGCCTTAGTTCGGCTCCGCACCTCTGACTCCGGGAAGCCAACCCAGCCCCGAGAGTAACAGCTGCGAAGCCACCTCCAGTGCGTTTCCTGTCACGTCGACGTTTCCTTATCTGTCAAACAGGGACTAGCATCCCTCCCAGAACCGAGTGTGTCACGCACGCAGTAGACACTCATCCCTGTTCCCGTGGCAAGTGCGTAGGGCTGCACACCCACCCCAGCCAGGCCCCCAGGGTGCCCCTTTGTCAGCGTTTTACATGCTCTTCCTCCTGCACCTGCTCTTGGGTGCTCCCGCGAGGGAGGGGCCCCGCCTGCCTCCCAGCCCAAGGGCTGCGTTTGCACGAGGGCGTCACACACTTCAAACCCAGTACAAACAAAGCCAGACCTATGTGTTCTCCCCCCAGCCCCCACTCGTGGCACGGCTACTCCCCCAGCAGCCCCTGGCTGCCATGTGCCCACTGAGGAGCAAAACCAAGGCTTGCTCCTTGAGGCGGCACGGACCCCATGTCCTGCTGCTCACACACCCAGCCTGCCCCACCTTGTAGCCCAGTGTGCCCGACAGGCCGGCCACATAGGAAGGCCAGCGGAGCCACCTGGCTGTGTCCTCCTCGGGCTACTTTTTCGGATGCGGCCACCGCAGGGGCTCAGCCCCCCGGTTTCTTTGTCCAGCTTCCTTCTCAACCTAGTGTCTTCCTTCACGCCTCTTGCCCTTCCCGTCATGTGACATTTGGCAGTGTGAGGGTCAAGAGCAGAGGCCACAGTGGAGACCCAGGCCGTGAGGGGCCGCCCACCTGTGGTAAGGTCACCTCCGCTGGGAGCCCTCCTTGACCACTCCTCCCGAAGGCTGACTACCGTCCTCCCCAGGGCTGGTCTCCAGGCGCGCCCAGAACCCCAGCTCAGAAAGGCAGTCGGCAGTGGACAGGGGCACGGGCGGCTCCCAGGCAGGCTGGCTGCTTCCGAGCTTTATTAGGGGCCTGCAGAAAGGCAGGGGCCCAGCCGCACAGGCAGCAGAGGCAAGTCTAGAGGATCCAGAGACCAGGGTCCGCCCGGCCGCAGGGCGTGGGCGGGGCTCAGGAGTACTCTCGTGTGAACTTGGCGTGAAACTGGCTCAGCTTCTCCAGCAAGGGCCGCAGCTTCTCCATGGGGGGCAGAATGGTCATCCTAAAAGGGCGAGGGAGGTAAGCGAAGGTGCTGGGGGCAGCCGGGCGGAGCCGCGCAGGGCTGGTCCTCACCGGAAGTGGTATGTGCCTTCCCTCTGCCCGAAGCCGCTCCCGGGCACCACGCAGATGCCGGTCTCCTCCAGAAGGCGCATGCAGAAGAACATGTCGGGAGCCAGGCCCAGCTCCTGGGGGCGGATGCACAGGGTGGGGGTCAGACTCTGAGCTCCCTCGCGGGCCCGCCCAGCCACCCGAGCCGCAGGCCAGTCGCCAGTGGGGCCGGACCTGAGCGCGCTGCACGGCGCGCGGAGGCAGCTGCACGCGAGGGAAGGAGTACATGGCGCCTTGCACCGGGTTGCAGCGAATGCCGGGAGCCTCGTTGAAGACCTGCTCCGTGAGCTTCGCCTTCGCCGCCAACTCGGCCAGCACCGCCTGCCTCTCCTGTGGCCGCGGAGGGTGGGCTGATGAGACCCGGCGGCCGGCGGTGATGAGACCAGGATCGCGCCCCCTCCCAGCCCCGCCAGCTCACCGCCTGGAACCGCGCAAAGGAGGGGTCGCAGGGCGTGGGCGGGCTGACCACCATGTCCAGCAGGGCCTGGCCCGGCAAAGGCGGGCACAGCCGCACGCTCATCAGCTTCTGCATCTGCTCTTGCACGGCGGGGTCCATGTTCACCACCTCCACATAGCCGCCTCGGAACCCGCACCTGTGGGCGGACGGCAGGTGTCAAGGCGGGGCAGGGGCAGGGGAGCCAAGCGCAGGGTGGAGTCCACGTGACCCCGCCCCCCAGCCCGCACGCACTCTCCCATGTAGCCTTTGGAGACGGAGTGGAAGGAGGCGAGCTCCTGCTGCGTCGCGTAAGGCGGCCCCATCTCCGTGAGCACCTTCTTGAACGAGTGGAACTGCGAGCCCTCCGCGTATACGTTGTCCTGATACACCTGGATGGGTGGAGCGGCGACCCGGGAGGTGGGGCGCGTGCTGCCACTGCTACCCTCTGACCCCAAGCCCCAGGGGAGCCCCTGCCAGCACCTCATCAGCCATCAGGAAGAGGCGCTCCTCGAAGGCAAAGCGAATCACGGCCTCAATGCACTCCCGGGCTTGCACCTGCCCTAGGGCGCGGGGGATGCAGCATGTCCAGGGTCAGACTCAGGCTCTGAGCTCCAGGCCTGGGGGGGGGGAGGGGAAGCAGGAAGGCTGGGGGCTGGGCGGCGCACCAGTGGGGTTGCCGGGGTTGATGATGCAGAGTGCACGTGGGCAGCAGTGAGTGCGTGCCTGGCCCAGGGCGCGCCGCAGCTCAGCAACGTCAAGCGCCCACACCCGCTCCTCGTCCAAGTAGTAGTCCACCTGCACCGCGTTGAGCTCCGCCAGCGCGGCCGAGTACAGCGGGTACTGAGGGATGGGGATGAGCACACCCGTGCGCGTGGGGCCCTCTCCGGCCACCAGCAGCTTCAGCACCGTCTGTAGGCCGGATGGGGGGGCAAGGTTGGCGGGGCCCACGGGGGCTGCACCTGGTCCCCTCGCCGGCTGGAAGCACAGTGCTGGGAGGAGCAAGGTCGGCCCAGCTGAGGGAAACAGGCCACCGTGTCCTCCTGCCCTGGTGGCCCTGGCCTACCACGATGGCATCGCTGGCCCCGGTGGACAGGTAGATGTTGTTGGGGTCCGCAGGAATGCCTCCGTCGCGCCGCTCGATATACCGTGCTACATCCTCCCGGATCAGCTGGATGCCGGAGCTGATGCTGTAGGCCCCTGGGCCAGAGGGCGGGGCAGGACCGGGTGGAGAAGGGAACCCGGGGGGTTCCTTATCAGTCCTCCGAGTATCTCTGCCTCTTTTGGCAGCTGGGCCCACCCCTCCCCTGGGAGGGCCTCCCGCCAACTCCTGCTCCTCCCTGGGGCTTTGGCCAGTTTGGGCACTGGCACTTACCCAGGCTGTGTCCCCCACACGCCTGCAAGATGCACTCAGCCCTTCTCTTGGCATCCTCGGGGAAGTCGGGGCTGTTCAGGAGATCGGGGTAGACGCAGAGAGCCAGCACCTGGGAGCAGTGGATACTGAGCCAGAGCACAGGGGCGGCCTGGGAAGGTGCACCGGGCAATGCGGAGCCTCACCTGGCGCAGGAAGGTGATGGGCTTCTGCCCCATGGCCTGTGCGTCCCCGATGTTGGCGCGGATGACCTCAGTGAAGGGCTTCTTTACCCCCTGGGAGGGAGAGGGCACAGGTGGTGAAGAGGACAGTGGGAATGGGCCTGACACAGTGGTCCAGTGCAGCCTGGAGGGCAGCGGTGGGGCCCGAGGCCGTACCTGGCGCAGCTCCCGCTCCAGCTCGAGGGCGCGCAGCACAATGGGGCCACGCACCGCGTACTCCACTCTCCGCACACACGGGTTCATGGTATCCAGCGTCAGCACCTTCTCCTTCAGCCCGTTCATTGCAGCCTGGCCGTGGTCACCTGCCCTCAAGGCCATGACCCTACTCAGACCAGGCAGGGAGGTCAGGACACAGCAGGATTCGGAAGAGGGGAGAAGGGAAGCTGGGTCCAGACTCAGTGGGCTGGGGCTGGGAAGAGGGAGCCTGGGTAGAGGGACTCAAGGTAAAGGACACCCTCTTCGCGGCAGCCTGCTGGCCCTACTGAAAGGGGCAGAAAAGGCTGAAAGAAGAAGTCGGGCCGCTGGGCCCCGCCCCACCCTGTCTGGGCACAGCTCTGCCCCAGGGAGCCATAGGGAATGCATGAGGAGGCAGGCGGGGCTTGGGGCAAGGCCCAGTGCCCGCCCAGTGTCCCCATGACAAGGGAGCAGGAGATCTACATGGGGGGTAGGGACAGACAGAAAGTTCAAGAAGCCCTGAGGGACCGGACCTGGGGGAGGGGAGGTGCGCTAAGTGCCCGGCCGGGTTGGCGGAGCCGGGGCCCCTGGAGATTTACCCCAGCAGGGCTCTGCCGAAGCCTGGCCCTCTCCGGCCCCCCATCTCTGCTTGGAGCAGCAGGCCTGTCTCCCAGGTGACTGAGTGAGGCCTCTCTAGAATCCTGGCCAGAATGGGGGAGGGGACCAAAAGCTCGGGCGCAGGGTTCCATCCTGCTGGCCCCTGCTGGCTGGCTACCATCGCCCGCAGGCCACACGAGCCCTGGGGTTGGACCTTGGTCCCAGGTCAGCAGTCGGTGGAGGCCGGACTCTCTGGGCTGGGATGCCGGGCGACAGGGTAGGGCGGTTCTGGGCTGCATTGTGCCCTTTCACCGAGCGCCAGCCTGGAGCTGCCCTTGGGGCCACACCACAGGCAGGGTGACCTAAGCTCCCCTCCCGTGTGGCTACTGATTGGCAGAGATGGCGGGAAGCAGGCTCTGATAGGCCCTCAGGGCCCCACCTCCCCGAGGCCGGAAGGGCGCTGACAGGTGGTGCCCAGGGGCGGCTGGCCCAGCTGCGGGCAAGTGCCTCTGCGCGGCAGGTCAAGGAGCATGCCCTCTGAGGGCGGCCCGGGCTCCTCTGCCTCCGCCCACTGGAAGAGCAGGAGCTCCCCCCAGCCCGCCTGTCTCACCGTGCGCCCCTCGGCTCTGCGCCACCTTGCCACCCACACGGGGCCCAGACCGGAGCCAGCCCCGCCCCCACTGCGGGCAGCAAGGCCAAGTGGCCTCTGTGTGAGCAGCAGGCGGACCCCCGCAGCTGCACAGCCCCGCACACCCCATTTAACCTGCGGCCCAGCCCCCAGCCCCCCAGCCCTGCTGCGGACAACCCTCCAAACAACGATGCGGCCCCGCAGACACGGGGCCGACGGGGTCAGCACCCGCTGGCGAGAAGGTGACCCAGCACTGGCGGCCGTGCAGAGCTGCCCGCCTTGGACTCATGGGCTAGCAGTGCCCTCAGCCCTTCCACTCGAGGCCCCTAAGGGCCCCTGTCACCCTGTCATACTGTGCCCAGCCAGCTCAGAATCTGGGCGGCCAACCGCAGGCTGGCAGCCAGGCCCCAGGATCAGGGCTACGTGCCAGGAGCGGGGACTCACCCCTCCAGGGAGGTTTCAGACTCCAGCCTTTCTACGGATTCTCCCCTCTGTGGCTCAAGAGTCTTGTGGAAAGCCCCCTCCCCTTCCACGTCAGGCTCCCTGCCCCTCTGGCACGGGTACCCCCAGCCCTGAACCCCCAGGGATGCCCTTTCAAAGCTCCCTGCTCCTCTCAGGAAAGGAAAGAGTTACAGAGAGCCTCCCAGAGGCCGGGAAGGCAGGGAGCAGGGCGCAGTCCAGGCCGGGCCTCCTCCCGCGTGGGGCCACGCAGCCAGCAGCAAGCCCCTACAGGCCCCCGCACGGGGAGGGCACACCCAACAGCAGCACCTCAGCTCCCCACCCTCGGGACAGCGGCCCTGCTGACACACACGACGAGGCAGGCGGCACAACAGCCCTTTATCGAGAGTCGCACGATGAAACTAGGTCTCCGCAGCCAGCGCCCCCCAGGAGGACTTCCGCCAGAGGCTCAGCCCAGAGCGAGGACTGGCTCCCCGCCCCCCCACGGGGGTCTCCAGGGCAGGGGCCCCGTGGCGGCCTCTGGGTGGCTCTGGGTGCCAGCCCCTCACATGAGCAGGCAGCAGGGCCTCTTCTCCGCGGGGGCCGCCTCGGAGGGCGCTGTGAGCTTCAGCAGGGGCGGGTCTCCCCCGGCCTGGGAGCTGGGCTCCGGCTGCGGGCTCTCGGCGGCCACAGGCGGGCTGGGCTCGGGTCCCTCGGGTCCGTCAGGCAGGGAACGCTGCAGCTTTGCAGCGGCTCGCTGGCGTTTCAGCTCTGCCAGCGTGTGCTGGGCCTTGAGCCGGCCCAGAGCGTCGGGGGTGCCGCTCTCCAGGGGGCTCAGCTGGTAGGAGACGCTCCGGTCCAGCCGCTTGGAGTAAAGGTGCCGCCCGGGGCTGCCTCCGACCCGGCCGTTGTGCGGCCTGGCTGGCTCGGGCTCGTCCTCCTGCTGGGGGAGCATGGGCCTCAGGGGCTTCAGGGGGGCCTTCTCTGGCCTCCCTCAGCTACAGGCTCCCGGCTGCGTGGTCGGCAAGCGCAGGAAGGGGAGGGGCGGCAGCGGCCACTGTGCTTCACTGACCCGCTCTAGGGGCGCAGGCCGCGGGTGTGCTGCCAGAAATGAGGCAGAGGGGAGCGCTCGGGGGCCCCCCGCGAGCGGGCCACGGGACGGTGAGGGGCTCACCTCGCTGGGCGTGGCTTGCAGCTCGGCGTCTGTCTGGCCGTCCTCATCCTCCTCCGGCGGCTCCGGGCTAGTGGGCGGGGGCTGTTGCCACACGATGGCCTCCTGCGCGTGCTCCCTGCGGTACAGGCTGGTGCGCTGGGTCAGGCTCACCCTCCTCACCACCTTCCTGGGGGGCACAGCGACGGCGGGGGTGCTGCAGCTGGCCCCACAGCCCTGTCAGCAGGGGCAAAGGCTCGGGGGTAATCAGCCGCCCCAGGGGGGGCGCGGGGGGGACGCTCACCCCCGGCTGCCTGCGCTCGAGGTGCGGCGGCGCAGCAGGGAGCGCTGGCGGCCCTGGGCGCGCAGGAGTGCGTCGTGCTTGTGCTTCAGCTCCAGCAGCTTGGTCCGCACCTCCTCGTCCCCGCACACGTCTAGGAGAAGCAGGCAGAGGGTCACCGGCGTCCTCCCGCCCACCCCCTATGCTGGTCCAGGCCGCCCTGGCTTACCGAGAGGCGTCTCGTCGGCCAGAGACTTCCCGTTCAGGTCGGCCCCGTGCGCCACGAGCAGCTCCACCAGGTGCACCTGAGGGCCAGCGAGCGGTGGCTGCCGAAGGCCCAGAGCCAGGAGCCTGGACCACCCCCGCCCCCTCATCCCTGTGCTCACCTGGCCCCAGTAGGCTGCGGCGTGCAGCGGCTCCCAGCCGTCCTGGTCCTTGGTGCTCAGGCTGGCCCGGTGCTCCAGCAGCAGGGCGGCCGCCTCGCCGAACCCACTGGCGGCCGCGATGTGGAGCTACAGGCAAAGAGCTCAGTCCGGACTCCCTGCCAGGCCCCTCTGGCAGCCCACCCCCCACCTGCACCGCGTGTGGCCCCATCCGCACCAGTGTGGCCCCGTGATCCCGGGGACCGTCGAGGTCGGCTCCCGCCCGCAGCAGGTTGCGGATGTCCTCCAGCATGCAGAGCTCCGGCAGGGCTCGGGCCTCCTCAATGCTGTCCTGGGTGACTCCTGAAAGGCAGCAGGCTCAGGGGTGACAGCCCAGGTGCCCCAGGTGGACAAGAGGGGTCACACTCACCACAGTTGGCCATAGCCGTCTCAAGGCAGTCCAGCGTCCGCTCATCCTCACAGAGGTCATAAGGCATGTTCCCATCGGTGTTGACAGCCAAGAGGTCCGCACCCCTGCAGGAAGGATGGGCAGGGGCTTGGGCCACAGAGTCCCTCTCCCCCATGGAGGCCTCTAGTCCACCCTCTGCAGAGGCCTTCGGCGTGGGGCTGCTCTCCAGGACAGCATGGACCCTGGATCCGGCCGTCAAGCTAGGTGGGCCAGCCCCCAATCCCCAGCCAGCTGTGAGCTCCAGGTGCCCCTGTCAACCTACCCAGGCGGCTCACCAACTTGGCCCGGGTGCCAGGACTCCAGGGGCCTCAGGGAGCCAAAGGGAGAGGGCTGCGGGGAACAAGGCTCAAGCAGAGCCACGGCCCAGGGAGGACAGCGGGCTGGGGGGGGGGGCCAAGACACAGAGGTGGGTGCCCAGTGCACACAGGAGCTGTTACGCCCAGCCTGCCCGCTCGGCGGCATCTAGGTGTGAAGGAAGAGACTGCCACCTACCCACACAGCCCCCAGACCACTCCAAGAGAGCCCAAGCCCCTGACCACCTGCTCTGCTCTAGGGTCAGAGGTAAAGGGCTGGGGCAGTGGGGGGAGTTCCTAGACCCTGGTAAAGCCGACCACCCTCGCATTCCCCAAGGCTTGCGTGCAAAGAAGCCTAGCCCTGCGCCACCACCCTTGTCAATGGCCCTATGTCCAGATGCCCCCTCCGTCTCTGCCAGGGCTGCCCCCATCACTCTGTCCAGAAGACCATGAGCTGTGCAGACCCAGGGAGACCAGCGCTAGAAGTCAAGGGGTTCCCAAACTCCTGAAGGGGCAGGAGGATGCCCCCAGGAGAACACCCACACTTCCCTGAGCACATGCTTGCTCCCCTGGCGTCCCAGCATGTGCAGCCTCTGCCCAGGCCCTGGCCACCATGCCAAGGTGAAGCCAGGGCAGGCAAAGGGGAGAGGAAACATAAGAAACCAGGCATGCTTCCTGCAGAGGAGACACCTGTGCCGCGTCTCAGGGTGAACTACCGTCTGCAAGGAAGGCCCTGCGTCTGCTGGCCCAAGGGGAGTCCCTCCCCGATAGACGCCCACTCCGGCCACGCCGATGGGGACCTACCGGGCAATGAGCAGCTCCACCAGGTGCAGGTGGCCGCAGGTGGCCGCAGCGTGCAGGGGTGTCCAGCTCTCGCTGTCGCGGGCATTGACCTCGGCCCCAGCGTCCAGGAGCTGCTGTGCCATCTCCCGGAAGTCATCGATGCAGCTCTGCGAGCCACAGAGCCTGAGCGCCAGCGCCCCCTTCTCCCCACCCCCACCCCCCATCCCTCCGGCAGGCTGACCTGGTGCAGGGCCGTCAGACCGTCCTCGTTGGCCAGGTCAGGGCTGACCCCGCTCTCAAGCAGCTGGCGGACTGTGAGGAGGGGAGGGAGGAATGTGGCGGGGGCACATGGGGGCGGTGCGGCCACAGGCCAACACTGTGCTAGTCGGGAGCGATGCAGAGGGCCGGCGGAGGGCTCAAGCGCCGGGGTATGGGATCCCTGTGTGTGCCCAGTGTGAGCAGCCAGCACGCCCCTGCCTCCGGCACCAGGCAGGGCCCGTCCCTCCCAATTCCCAGTACTCGGACCCTCAGGTGTCTGGGTGAGTGTCTACCCCCACGCTGGCCGAGCTTCTGGCTCCCTCCTCCAACAATACCCTCACTGGGTCCCCTGCTCCCCCAAGCCTTTCCCACTAGCAGTGCTCCAACCCTACACATGCCCCAGCCCCGAGCAGCCTCCCTGCCCAGCTGCAGCCTGCAGTGTGGGCCCACGGCGTCCCGGCCTGTGCCCTCCAGGGTCTCCCCTCAGCAGGGCTAGCCCCTGTCCTCATCGTTCAGTGGGCCCAGGCTGTTGCCAAGGTCACCACATGCGACCTCCCTGATGGCCTGGCCCTCTCGGGTTGTGCTGCGCAGACAGTGGGGGGACGCACCCCCCTTACCCCAGTTCCTGCGCCACGGCCTGCGGCACACCCACCACGCCCTCCTCCACTTCCCCACCCTGCGGCACTGCCCACCGTCCGTGCCCTCTGCACCCCAGTCTCTGCCCTGAAGGGAGACAGGAAGAGCCCTCCAGAGCCTCTCCAGAGAACAGGTAGTCTGTGAGCACACAGGCTGCAGGCAGGACGGAGGAATCCGCTAAATGCTCAGGCCTGTCATTTAGCCAGGAGGTTCCCAATGGGGAAGAAGTCAAAAACGCAGCCTGAGACAGGTGTCAGGGGTCCGGCCTGCGGGGCACGCGTGCCCCCTCACTCTAACCTGCTGAGGCAGGTGCTACCGTCCTCCTTGACAGAGGCGGACCCTGAGGACCCAAGCAGGCGCTGGCCAGGACCGGCGAAGACTATGGGCCACTCCCAGGCCACCTGGGCGAAGCCCTGGGCACTTGTCCAGGCTCCTGTGGGCTTGCCGGATGCCCCCGCTCAACTCCCCATCAGCCTCACCCCTGCAGCAGCGCCGTGGGTCTGCCGCCCTGCCACGGGCTGGCCTCAGGTGGCCCACCATGTAGAGCATGCGACTGAGGACGCCAGGCCAGCCGCTGGGCCTCAGCAGGCCAGCAGTGTGCCCTGGGGCTCAGCCACGCTCACCTTCTTCCAGGTCATTGCGGGCAGCAGCCTCCAGAAGGGTGACGCTGGGGGGGAAGAGGACCCGCTTCTGTGGCCTGCCCCCGGCTGCCTCCTTCCGCGGCCGCTCCCGATGGCCCTTCTTGCCCTGGGCCTCCTTCTCAGCCTGGGCCCACATCTTCACCTGCTGGGCCCGTCGCTTCTGGGCGTGCTTCAGCCGCTCCTGTGTGCTCATCCTGCCCACCACGGGCATCTCTGCCAGCAGCTCCAGGTGCTCGGCCATGGCGGGGGCAACCTGCCGGGGGGGCGGCTCGGGGCACCAGGCGGGGGAGCACCGGGGCCAGACTGGGCCTGAGGAGTGGGGCGGTGGGCCGGACCAGCACCCTTGGGGGCATCCCCTCCCTAAGGTTCGGTGGTGCCCTCTGCCCCTGGCGAGGGTGGGTCACGAGGCCCCACGCCGTGACCGGGCCCAGGCAACCCTGCGGGACACGGACCCCAGGCGGGAAGGGCAGTGTGGGAGGGTGCGCTACGGTGACCCCGCAGCTGCTCAGCGGGCAGGGCCTCACCTCCCTCTTGGGGTCAGGGTGCACAGCCTGTGGGAAGCAGCCCAGGACCTGGCCAGCCTCAGTCCAGGGTCTGAAGCTAATTACCCAGATAACAAAGCTGTCGTGTCCTGCCACTTCAGTGAGGGCGAAGGGAGGGCAGGGCAATGGGCAGAGGCCCTGAGGGCCCTTGGGAGTTTGAGAAGCCCCCTCCCCTTCCAGGCCTCAGGACCCTGGGTGGGGCCCGGGAGCAGCCATGGCCTAGCCTGGCCTCCCCTCTCCCATCTGCAGGGTCGGTCTGTCAGGGCGAACAAGGGACTGCGGCCAGAGGGCGGGCCCCGCAGCCACACAGAGGGAGTCCTGCGGTCCCAGCCCCCAGTGCCCAGGGCTGAGACTGTCCAGGGTACCAAGGGCACGGCAGGCCTGGCAGCTGCTGGGGCTTCCTGAAGACGGTTGATAGGGCTACAGACTGGCCTGTGGAGGAGGAGCAGGAAGCCCATCAAGGCTCCAGGTGGGGCAGGCCAGCAGGTGCGAAGGCCAGCCCCACCCCTGACAGGCCCGTTTCCGGCCGCTGGAGCACAGCCCTGGCGGGGGCCCTCGCCCCCCAAGCCCCCCCCCCCACCCCTGGCTCACACACTCAGGCTCCCCAGAAAGGGCAGCACAGCCCAGAGCAGGGAGCCAGGAGAGCTGCATGGCACTGGGCCGTGGGCCTTCCAGTGAGGCCGCCTCTCCAGGGCTCAGGTGCTGGCCTCTGGGAGCTGTTTTCTGCAAGCTTCTCAAAGCCCTGGTGCCCCTCACCTTGCTGACCTGTGCGCCCGCAGGCTGGACTGCACGCGGCCACCTGTCCCTGGGCTCCCCCAGAAACGCCTGAGCCCGTACAGGCTACAACCTGCAAGTGTGCGACCTGGCAGGGCCTCACACACCCCACAACCCACCCAAGGCCCTGTTTCCCTCCTAGCCACTCCCAGCACCCTCCCCTTCAGCTCCCCTCCACCCCCAGGGAGCAGGGAACCCCACTCAAAAGGCATAACCTTCACCTCTCGGCCTTCCGGGGAAGCTGACCTGAACAAGCCACCCCAGGAGGCCCTAAGCAAGGAGCAAGGCACTGGGTCTCCAGCCGCGGCCAGGGGCCCCGACAGAGCGGGTTCCCTCCTGGAAGACGGCCGCCACACCAACGCCACCAACTGACGGGGTCACGGTTAGCCCGCTAGAGGAGGTGTCCTCCACGCCCTCACTTTCCTCCGGAAAACAACCAAGAAGACCAAGCAGCTTTTTGAACTGAGTACGTATCTTCTGGTTTTCTCATTCTGAAGGCCATCCAGGGGAATTCAACCCAAAGCGCGGTCTGGAGAGCCTTGGCGCCCCTCCCCCAGCCCACCACAACGGGAAGAAGCCCGGCTAGCCCACATGGAGACTCTGGCCTCCCAGTCTGGGCAGAGGCAGCCTGCTCAGACCCTCAGCCCTGACTCTAGGGGACCCACTCTCCTGAAGCCCTGGGGCTGCTCTGGGCCCTTTTAGCTCCTTGCTGGAAGGTGCCTGAGGACGGTCTCCCTGTAACTTTGGGCAGGTCCCCAGGCTGCTGACTATCTTCCCTGAGCCCAAGGTGACCCTGGGAGTGCCAGAACAGTGCAGTGGGCGCCCGATTCCAGGACAGTCTTTACTGAGGGCCGCCGCTCCAGGCTCGGCCCTACACCTTCTGGGCCCCAGCCCCCTGGACCCAGCCTGACGCCCCTCCCCAGGCCCCACTCAGCTGCCTTCTAGTCACAGCCCAGGAACAGCCCACCACAAGTGACAGACGTGACCCTCAACTGAGCCACCCAGGCCAAGCTTGCTTAGCGGCGGCCTACCACACCTTGCCCAGGCCGCGGTGGGGAGAGGGGGTGCGGGCAGGAAACAGGACCTCTCCCACCTCATCCACACATCCTCCCCCCAGGGCTCATCTGGGCGATCTTTTTCCAGGTCTCAGCTCAGTGCCCAAGGAGGTGCACTAGAGCGTAGGGCCTCCAGGAAGGGCAGTGGCCACCACCCCACAGCCTCGCAGAGCCTGCACCCCTGGGGCCGACCCTAAAGACCGTGCTGAGCCGAGAACGCTGCCAGGGCCCCTGGCTTCTGGGTCAGGAGGCCCCAGTGCCCAGACCCCCGCCGGGCAGGAAGGGATCCATGTGCCCGAGTGTCTCGGCAGCCCCCCAACACCCACAGTCACAGCCTCCCAGCAGGTTCCTGTCATATCCCCCTTTGCTCCACAGGGAAACTGAGGCCATGCCTACACCCCAAGTGCCCTGCTACCCACACCACCATGTCCCCCCTGCTGCTCGCCTTGGCACGGGTGTGAGGGTTAGCGAGGGGCCAGCGAGAGTGGAGCAAGAACCCAGAGCCCGAGGGGGCGGTGCTGTCGCCTTACTCACGCAGGGCCTTGTTCAGAGAGAGGCAGAGACTGAGGACGGAGGCTGCTGGAGCCCCCGCGGGCACACGGGCCTCACGGCAGCTTCCGCGGCAGGCTGGGGCCGGGTGCTGGGCACCATGTGTCCTGGCCTGCCTCTTCTGCTAGAGAGCAAGCTTGCTGAGGGCGCGCTCCCTGTCCGTGTCCTTAAGCATGTGCCAGCGCCTGTGAGAGGAGCCCTCGGTCAGTGTTTGTGAGGGGCTCAGGGGACCAGGCCTGGCACGGCTCGCTGCACCCATGGAGTGGACAAGCTCAAGCCCGAGGTGCCCCCTGGCCCGCACCACCCAGTCGCCCAGAGACGCTAAGACATGACAGCAGCAGGCTGTGAAGAGGCGGCCCGTCCACCGCAGGGGAGAGCACTCGACCAGCGGGCCTGCTCTGGTCACCCAGAGGAGCAGGCTGTGCCTCAGCCGGGGAGGCCGGGCCTGGGCCGAGGAGCCGGGCCTGCCAGGGAGGAAGCCGGTACACAGACCAGGGGAGCAGCCGGCCTGGGGGGGGTTGCACGGGGTGCAGAGCGGCCGGCCTCCAGTGCACTTACCAGCAATCCCCCAGGGCTACCGTGGGGCCCCTGCTCCAGCGGCCCTCCCCAGGATGCCACCGACCTGTCCCAGGGCCTGCCGCAGTAAGACCCGGCGGGCCCGGGCGAGCTTCCCGTGTGCCATCACAGAACGGCTGCAAAGAGCTGGTGATCATCCAGGGGCACCGGGAGGCCAGGTGGCTAGCGTCTGCCGCCTGATTTCAGCGCAGGTCGTGATCTCGGGGTTGCGAGATCGGGCCCTGTGTCAGGCTTCGCGCTCAGTGCAGACTTGGCTTGGGATTTCCCTGTCCCTCTGCCCCTCCTCCCACTCACACACACTCTTTCAGATAAATAAATCTTATTTATCTTTTTTAAAGATTTTATTTATTTGAGAGAGAGAGCATGAGCAAGGGGAGGGGCAGAGGGAGCAGCAGGCCCCCCGAGGAGCGGGGAGCCCAACGCGGGACTCGATCCCAGGACTCTGGGATCATGACCTGAGCTGAAGGCAGACACATAACTGACTGAGCCACCCAGGCGCCCCAATAAATAAATCTTAAAAAAAAAAAGCAAAAAAGAAATGTTCAGTGAAGAAAAAAGATACAAAGTCTGTGTATGGTACACTACCTTTTGTGTAAAAAAGGAATAAAATTAGAACATACAGTTTTATGTACATAAGAAACACAGCTGGGGCGCCTGGGTGGCTCAGTTGGTTGGGCAGCTACCTTCGGCTCAGGTCATGATCCTGGAGACCCGGGATCGAGCCCCACATCAGGCTCCCTACTCAGCGGGAAGCCTGCTTCTCCCTCTCTCACTCCCCCTGCTTGTGTTCCCTCTCTGGCTGTGTTTCTCGCTGTCAAATAAATAAATAAAATTAAAAAAAAAAAAAAAGAAAGAAAGAAAAAAGAAACACAAGAAAGGTGCACCACAAAAGACCAGCAGTGGTCACGATGGGGTTCAGAGAAGTAGCGGATGGCGAACACGCGCTGTAGGTCCCTCCTGGTCGACTTCTGAGCCACGCAAGGTAAAAGCAGCTGTAGACACCCCGTTCTGGGAGGACAGGGCCGGCCCGGCAGGGCCAGCAGGGGCCACAGCCAGCCCCGGGAGCGGGGCCCTGTCCACAGGCCGTGGGGCCTCACAGAAGAGGCACAGGGACCCACACACACACCCCGTAGGGACTGGACAGGAGACACGAGTAACGGGATGAGGTGGTCAGACGCAGGGACGGGCCGGTGAGCGCGGGCAGACAAAGGAGGGCCCTCAGAGGTGGTCTGAGCCGCGTCCAGGGCGAGCTGGCACCAGGAGGGAGGGGCCAACAGAGAGGTGCGCAGGAGGACAAGGTGGCCGCTGCAGGGAGCACAGAAGGGCCTCGAAGGGCCACTGGGGGAGTGACCAGCTGGAGAAACACAGCAGGACCCACCTCCCTGTTCACCCCAAAATCCACCCCAGGGGCTGCTGGAGGCCCCATCAGCGAAGGGACTGACCCTCGGTCTCTGC
This sequence comes from Spilogale gracilis, assembly GCA_004023965.1. Taxonomy (NCBI): domain Eukaryota; kingdom Metazoa; phylum Chordata; class Mammalia; order Carnivora; family Mephitidae; genus Spilogale; species Spilogale gracilis. Next base: position 17,398 of record PITA01010845.1, on the reverse strand, counting down.
TCGGGTCATGTCCTCGGCATCGTGGATCGAGCCCCGCAGGCAGCTCTGTGCTCCGCGTGGAGTCTGCTGGAGATTCTCTCCCTCACCCTCTCCCTCTGCTCTCTCCCCAAGAATAAGTAAATAAAATCTTAAGAAAAAAAAAATTCCACTCCAGACTCCTCAGGGACACATAGGAAGAATGAAGCCGCAGGCGCATCAGAAAGAAGGGAAGACCCTCTAAAGGGGAAAGCCTTTCTAAACACGACACAAAACCCAGAAACAGGAAGGAACACTGCTAAGCCCAGCTGCACGAGATCCCCCACTGTCTGCACTGAGGGGCGAGGGGTGAAACACATCAAAACAAACCCTACAAAACTAGGAGACAGGTACGATAAACGTGACAAAGTGGTCCTCGGGTCCATCATGATGGGGCCGTGCGACGGCTCACGGGACAAAGGACACAGATCCCACGGAACATATCCAGTTGGATATTCAAGTCCCTAATAATTAGCGGCAGGACCCAAGCCTGGGTGGCACACGTGGCTGGACCGGAGAGGCCAGGGGCACCCAGGGAATCGGAAACGGCCTTGGACCGCATATGGCGTCAAGACATTGCCTCCGAGACGTACCTCCCACCACATAGCTGATCCTTCTCAAAGAACAAGGCTCCTGTGTTCTTAGAAGAGGGGACCACTGCCAGCTCCGCAGAGGGCCCCCCAGAGGGAAGCGGCAAGGACACTGCGGGGGCCCACCCCGAGAGCCTGGCTGAGCTGGGAGGGAAGGACAGACAGGCTTGAGCAGAGAAGGAGCATGGAGGAGGGGCTTCCGGCCCTGCTCTCGACCCCCCAGTTCTCTCCCCGCCTCAGCCCCCTGGCCCGGAAGGGGCGCACCCACCACCCGGTTCCTCACTGTGGCCTGCAGCCCCCGCCCCGCTCCTCTGTCCAGGCGTCCTCGCCGACACAGGCCACCCGCTGTGCCAACCGCCCACACGAGCCCTTGCCGTGGGCATCGCCCCATTGCAGATGGGGTCTGAATTCCTGGTGGTCTCAGTTTCTTGTGACCACACTCAAACTCCCTGCTCCTCAGTCTGGACCTCTTCTTCCTGCAATGACCCGGTCCCCAGCAGCAGCTGTCCCCCTCACCCGCACTCCGGCATTTCAGCTCGACACCCCCTCTCAGACCATCACCTAGCCCCTAGCTCAGCCCTGCAGATGCTGGCCACGGCACTCCGGAGCCCCGCACTGCCCGGTCCTCCGCTCTCCGCCTCGGCCTCCGGGCCGGCTGTGCACAGGGGGGACCCCAGCCTGTCCAGCACGACTGCCCCAACGCTGAATGAATCCGCAGAGCCACGGACTTAAGAGCGGGGCCCGCTCCGGAGAGGCCACTGTTAGGCAACCACTTGAGCCACGGAAGCCTGAGGCAGGTGGAGCGCCACAGCCACCCCAGCCCCCTGGCTGAATACACAGGCGCATGAGATGACCCAGCTCAAAACAGCCGCAAGCCCTAGCTGACCCACGGACACAGGTACCCAAAAAGGAAAATTCCCTGCATTCCCATAACCCTCCCCTTTAACTGCAGCCCCCCACCTCTTGGCGGAGAGGCTCTCCCTCCCTGTCCATGCTGCCCCGACTGTCCGCTGCTTCCTGCGGTGTAGGCAATAAACTCTCCCTTGTCCTGCCGGCCCCACCGACCGGGCCACCGACCAGTGGCACTAATCCTTCAGGAACTCTTACAGCTTCTTTTACCTCTTCTCCCTCATTTTCACGCTCAGCTGCTGACATGTTTCACGAGCAGACAGAAGCCAAGACAAGAGAGCCATGGACTCGACCCATCCGCCTGCCTGTCCCCCACCCCCCACAATGTTCATGCACCATGAGGACCTGGGCCCATGTCCCCAGGACCCCTCCAGGACCCTTCCAGGACCCGTCTCCCGGCGTCACAGCTCCCGCCCGCCTCTGGGTACTTCCCATCAGCATAGGGACCACTGCAGCCTCACGTGAAAAACAACAGACCGCAGGAGGAGCCACGGACTGTGGCCCTCGCGAAGTCTATTCCTGTTCTACTAAGGTTCTAGCCAACGCCACTGGGCGAGAGAAGCCGGAAGTGTAATTAGGATAGGAAGGGTACAAAAAGCCGTTATTTGCAAATGACATTGTGTATGATAAAAACCTGAACGATCTTACAGAAAAATTATTAGGGTTAATTAAAACAAAGCAATATTGGAAGACACAGGTCAATGTCAACAATGACTGTATTCACAAGCCCTAGCAACAACTAGACAATGAGACATTACGATGCTGTTTACAGTGATACAATAGTATCCAAAATCACTAAAGTCTAGGAATAAGTGTAACAAAAGAGGCACAAGACCTATACATAGAAAACCGCAAAACCTTTTTTAAAAGCATGAGTGAAGGGGCGCCTGGATGGTTCAGTGGGTTAAAGCCTCTGCCTTCGGCTCAGGTCATGATCTCAGGGTCCTGGGATGGAGTCCCGCATCGGGCTCCCTGCCCGGCAGGAAGCCTGCTTCTCCCTCTCTCACTCCCCCTGCTTGTGTTCCCTCTCTAGCTGTGCTTCTCTCTGTCAAATAAATAAATAAAATCTTAAAAAAAAAAGAGAGATCAGTGTGTGTGCTCCCCATATGACCCAGTAGCCGCACTCTCAGGCACTGGCCCCACAGAAATGGCCACTCAAGTCCACACAAAACCTGGACATGAACTTCACAGCAACTTTATTCGTAATAGCCCCAAACTGGAAACGTCCCAGGCTTTCAACGGGCCCCATCGTGGAGCATCCGGTGGTGAACAGGGCCCGACTTTGGATGACCTTCGGGTGGGGATGGGGCGAAGGGAGACAGCGGCCCGGCTTACCCAGGACAGCATGGGGTCCTGGTCATGGGGCTGCTCTGCTCCTGGACCCCGGGGGCCACACAAATCCATATGGCTAACAACGCTGCACAGAAGTTAGCATACACGTGCGTGCGCACACACAGACACACGTACCAGCGGTAAGAACTGGAGAGGTCAGTGGAGTGTGTGGACATCAGTGTCCTAGACGCCTTCAGGGGACTGGGGATGTGTGGGAGGGGTCCCCACAGTGACCTCCCAGGAAGAGGAGTGAGGCAGGAAGGCCGGCACATAGCCAGCACGGCGGAACAGCAAAAGGAGCCCTTCTACCAAGCAGGAAATGGGCCCAGGCCTTCCACTAGCACCTCACCTCACCCACAGGGGGCCCTGGCCATCGGGCAGTCCCCCTGCCGCCCAGAGTGGAGACCAACAGTGCGGAAGGCACAGAGGAGCGGCGGCTATCCTGGCCAGCAGCGTGTCCATGGGACACACATCGTCCACCAGCCGTCCCCTTGCAGGCGCCGGCCCGATGGAAACCTGCTCGATAGGACACTCCAAGGACGGTTGGCCAACTGGGACCCAGGCTGTGGGCTCAAGTGCTGGATGGATGTCTAGCTCCCTGAATCTTTAGGAAATGCATGCGTAAGGATTAAGGGCACGAATGGCTTCCCAAGCACCCGGCCTCGTGGGCGGTAGGGAGCCACCAGGATCATTGCCGAGGCAGAATGGGAGGGATCAGCTGTCCTGTAACTCTCGCTCGGCACCGCCTCAGACTGCGCTTGCGGAGAGGTGACAGTCTCCGCTCACGCCCAGGGTGGCAGAACGTTCTCCAGACACAAGCCACGCCCACACCATCCCACAGCTGGCTGGACACGCTCACTGCCATTCTCGGCTCACGAGTATCTCAAAGCCAACACAGGTATGGAGTTAATGGCCTCCTACCTCAAAAGGGTCCTTTCTCCAGCCCTAATCTCTCAGAGCGGCATATGCCTGTCCCTCTGTCCTTCTGCCAGCCTCCCACCACCGGGTCTCAAGGACCCATTACGGGCAGCCCCAGGGGGCCTACACTGCTCCCTGGGGCCTCCTAGGGGCCCTCCGACTCCCCCAGGGCCAGCCTCCAGCTCCCAGACTCTACACTCCCAGGAGAACCCCCAGGAAGTGAGTGCCTGCCCTGCGAACACCCTTGGGACTCACCGCCCTGTACCCTGCCTGCAGAAGGCCTGCGCTTCCTGCTCACTCCTGCTGCTGCTCCTTTCTTCCAGAAGCAGCGGTCACCACGCCCGGCACTCAGGAAGGGCGGTGGGCGGCTGACACGCCTGCCAGGGGCCATCTCAGGGGCAGGAAGGCGCATCCAGGCCAAGGGAGTGTCAGGGTGAAGGAAGAGGGGGAAGACACCTGGACAGTCTGAGAACCGGGAAGCAGGCAGCGGCGCCACAGCCGGGCCCTGCTCCCCCTGGACCCACATCTTCCACCTGCTGCTCTGCGCCCGGCGGGGGCTCTGGCCTGTCCCCACATTGCAGCCCCGGGGCACGGAAAATGCACACGGGGTCCCAACAGCCCTATGGCAGGCCAGAGCGTCTCACGCAGCCCACAGACGACCTGCGCCCAAGGTCTGCACGGGCCTCCCCTCCCCCCCCCGCCCGGGACACCTGCCCACCGCCATCCAGGCGGGCTGGATCTCCTGTCAGTCCTGCAAGCCCTGTGCCCAGGACGGACAGGCTTCTTCCCCTTCTGTACTGTGAAGTGCGACACAAATAGAGAAAGTGCATAAAACACACGTAAACTGGACACACGAGACCATGCGGGCACCGTCCCCGCAGAGCAATGAGCAGGCGCTGGGGCCGTCCCCTCAGTCCTCCTTGCCCAGGCCCACCACCTCCGCCGCCGTCCCCACAGTGCCCCTCGCACACCCTCCGGACACAGGAGCGTGGGCGCCTCCGCTGCGAGGGGAGCAGTCCGCTCTGCGACTGTGCGGCTCCGATCCCCCTACCTCCCCACGGACGCCCACGGCCCGGCACCACTGTGTGATCGCTGCGGCCCACGGCTGCGCAGGCGACTCTGCTCCACTGGCCCACCCGCTGACCCCGGGCCCGGATGGGACCTCTGCCCGACCTGCCGCGTCACCGGTACCCTCTCCAGCTCCCCAGGCCTCTCAGTGCCCCCAGGCTCCCCGTACCACAGAGCCGTAGAGCCAGACGAAATTGAATCTATCCTGGTTTCTGTCCTACAAAAATGAAATTTCATGGGGCTTACTTACAACAGCCAGGGGACACGCCCGTGAGGGGACGTGTGAGTGAGGTCCCGGGGGCCAGAGCAGGCGCTCGACACGCACGGGCTATACACGAAGCAGGGCCCGCAGTGAGCTCTGGGAGCAGTGCCGGCGAGAAGCCAGAACCTGGGAAGTCCTCCCCCAACATCGGAAGCTCCCCCCATACCGGGAGGCCTCGCTCCCCCATTTTCCTTCCCTTTGTCATCCAGCTCCAAAATAAAGCTAATAAATTTACAGTGAGGTGCCTGGGGCCCAGCCGCCTGTCCTGAAACAAGTCTGGCTGGAGGCGTCTCCACTGGAAAAGAGGCTCACTGAGTCAAGAGAAAAGCTAGCCCTTAGCTAGGAGAGATTAATGACAGAGGGCTTCCTGAGCCCCCTGGGTCCCTGGTCCCCCTGAGGCCAGCACAGCCCCTAGTCCCTCAGCGGCCACACTGGCCCCTTTAGTGTCAGCCTCATCACTCCAATGCGCCAGGACCCCACTGTGTACATCTGGAAATGAAGGTCAGGTACAAGGTCGAGACCACAAAGTGGTAACCCTGGGTCTGCTCTGAGTTAGAACATGCACCCCAACAATGACCCCCAGGCAGGAACAGCGGTGAGGGAAGCTGGAGGGGTGCTGTAGACAGGACACGTGGGCCACACAGCGTGAGAACAAGGGATGTGCGGTGCAGATGACCAACCAGAGCACACACGTGTACCCACAGGGAGACTCTGCCCTCCACAAGCCTAGCGGGAGAACTAGAGGGTCGACAGAGAGGAAGGCAATTCATGATTAGTACACAAATTCCTGAAGCTGGAGGGAAGAGCAGTGGGAGCCACTGGACAGAGAGGATGGCAAAGGGAAATGTGTCCAAGGAATGATGGAGGTCAGAAAACTCAAGGTCATGATAAAGGGGACTGGAACACACGTCAGCAGAATCCCCATGGACCGAAAGCCAGCCCAGAACACCGTTCCTGCAGGGCGCCGGACATGGGGCCAGGACGCACAGATGGGAGCACAGGTCTGTGTGCCGCCCAGCTTCGGACGCGCGGTCAGGGACTGTAACACGGACAGCACGGGACTTGCATCGGCCTGGCAGCGTCAAGTGATGGCGCCGGGATCAATATCCTAACAACCTCCGGGAGACTTGCGTGGGAAACTATAAAAACAAGTGACCGAGCTTCTTCAACAAATACACTGAGCATGCACACACGGACTGAAAACACGGCCTCCGGTTTCTGTGCGCCCGCGACCAGCATGGCTCACAACGGCTAGAAAGGAGGGACGCAAATGTCCGTCGGCAACGGGAAGATAAGTGCAACGTGGTTTAGCCATACGGCGGGATACTCAGCCATAAAACAGAAGTCATCGTGACACACGCCAGAAACATACCAACAAAAGGGCACACAGTGTGTGAGTCCACTCGGGGGAGGGGCGGACAACCGGTAAATTCACACGTGCAGACGGAATGCAGGTTCCTGGGGCTGGGGCACTGGGGCGGGGACTGTTGAAAGGGGACGAAGCTGGGGCGCCTGGGGGGCTCAGTCGGTTAAGCGGCTGCCTTCGGCTCATGTTATAATCTCAGGGTCCTGGGATCGAGTCCCACCCTGGGCTGTCTGCTCAGCGGGGAGTCTTGTTTCTCCCTCTCCCTCTGCCCTCTTCCCCGCTTCTTCTCTCTCAAAAACAAGTATTTTAAAATATAAAAAAATAAAATGTCCTTTTAAAAAAATAAAAAACAGGGGCGCCTGGGGGGCTCAGTTGGTTAAACGACTCTCTTCGGCTCAGGTCATGACCCCGGAGACCCAGGATCGAGTCCCACATCGGGCTCCCTGCTCGGGGGGAAGCCTGCTTCTCCCTCTCTCACTCCCCCTGCTTGTGTTCCCTCTCTGGCTGTGTTTCTCTCTGTCAAATAAATAAATAAAATCATAAATAAATAAATAAATAAATAAATAAATAAATAATAGAGAAATATTTATTTTGGTCGCTGAGGCTGTGACCTCCAGCACTGTGCTGGGCAGCACTGATGAGGCAGACAGCCCTGCCGTGCTCCTGACCTTAGGGGAAGCTCTGTTCTTCCCCACCGACAATGATGTTCGCTGTGGGTTTTCAGAGATGGCTTTCATGATATTGAGGTATGTACCCTCTCTCCCTACACTGTGAAGAGTTTTGATCAAGAAAGGATGCTATGCTTTGTCAAATACTTTCTTGGCATCTACTGAGAGGATCATATGGTTCTTGTTCTTTCTTTCATCGATGTGGTGCATCACATTGATTGATTTGTGGATGTCGAACCAACCTTGCAGCCCAGAGATAAATCCCACTTGCTCATGGTGAATGACCCTTTTAAGGTACTGCTGGACCCTACTGGCTAGTGATTGGGCAAGAACTTTTGCATCCATATTCATCAGGGTCTTTGGTTTTGGGATCAAGATAATGTTGGCCTCATAGATTGAGTGTGGAAGTTTTCCTTCCATTTTTATTTTTTGGAACAGCTTAGGAGAATAGGTATTAATTCTTCTTTAAATGTTTGGTAGAGGGCACCTGAGTGTCTCAGGGGGTTAAAGCCTCTGCCTTCGGCTCAGGTCATGATCTCAGGGTCCTGGGATCGAGGCCCACATCGGGCTCTCTGCTCGGCAGGGGGCCTGCTTCCTCCTCTCTCTCTGCCTGCCTCTCTGCCTACTTGTGATCTCTCTCTGTCAGATAAATAAATAAAATCTTTAAAAAAAAAATTTTTTTTTTTAATGTTTGGTAAAATTACCCTGGGAAGCTGTCTGGCCCTGGGCTCTTGTTTGTTGGGTGATTTTTCATCATTGCTTCAATTTCCTTACTGGTTATGGGTCTGTTCAGGTTTTCTATTTCTTCCTGGTTCAATTTTGGTAGTTTATCATCTCTAGGAATGCATTCCTTTCTTGCAGATTGTCACATTTGCTGGTGTATAGTTGCTCACAATGTGTTCTTATAATGGTTTGTGTTTCTGTGGAGTTGGTTGTGATTGCTCCTCTTTCATTCATGATTTGATTAATTTGAGTCCTTTGTCTTTTCTTTTTGATAAGTCTGGCCAGGGGTGTATCAATCTTGTTAACTCTTTCAAAGAATCAGCTACTGTTCTACTGGTTTTTTTGTTTGTTTGTTTCTATTTCATTGATTTCTGCTCTGAGCTTTATTATTTCTCTTCTCCTGCTGGGCTTAGGCTTTATTTGCTGTTCTTTCTCCAGCTTCTTTAGGGTTAGGGTTAGGTTGTACATTTGAGACCTTTCTTGTTTCTTGAGAAAGGCTTGTAGTGCTATATGCTTTCCTGTCAGGACCGCCTTTGCTGCATCCCAAAAATTCTGAACAGTTGTGTTTTTCTTTATTTTTTTTTTTAAGAGTTTATTTATTTATTTATTTGACAGAGAGAAAGAATGAGAGAGAGCGAGCATGAGAAAGGGGAAGGTCAGAGGGAAAAGCCGAGGGCAGTGAGTCAACCAACTGAGCCCACCAGGCGCCCTGAACAGCTGTGGTTTCATTTTCATTTGTTTCCACAAATTTTTTTAATTCTTTAATTTCCTGGCTGACCTGTTCATTTGTAGTAGGGTGTTCTTTAGCTTCCACGTATTTGAGTTCTTTCCAACTTTCTTCTTGTGACTGAGTTCAAGTCTCAAAGCATGGTGGTCTGAAAATATGCAGGGAGTGATCCCAATCTCTGGTGCCAGTGAGACCTGATTAGTGACCCAGGATGTGACCTATTTTGGAGAATGTCCCATGTGCACTAGAAAAGAACGTGTATTCTAATCAGCAAAGAAGAAGTCAAACTCTCACTCTTTGCAGATGATATGATACTTTACGTGGAAAACCTGAAAGACTCCACTCCAAAACTGCTTACGGGAATTCATACAGGAATTCAGTAAAGTGGCGGATATAAAATCAATGCACAGAAGTCAACTGCATTATATGCACTAATGAGACAGAAGAAAGAGAAATTAAGGAATTTATCCCATTTACAATTGCACCCAAAACCGTAAGATACCTAGTAATAAATCTAACCAAAGAGGCAAAGAATCTGTACTCAGAAAGCTATAGAATACTCATGGAAAAACGTTCCATGCTCGTGGAATGGAAGAACAAATATTGTGAAAATGTCTGTGCTACCTACAGCAATCTACACATTTAATGAAATCCCTGTCAAAATACCACCAACTGGGGCGCCTGAGTGGCTCAGTCAGTGAAACGTCTGCTTTCAGCTCTGGTCATGATCCCAGGGTCCTGGGATCAAGCCCCACATCGGGCTCCCTGCTCAGCGGGAGTCTGCTTATCCCTCTCCCTCTGCTGCTCCCCCTGCTTGTGCTCTCCCTCTCTCTGTCAAATAAATAAATAAAATATTTTTTAAAAAAAAACCATCAACTTTTTTCAAAGAAACGGAACAAATAATCTTAAAATTTATATGGAACCAGAAAAGACTCCGAATAGCCAGAGGAATGTTGAAAAAGAGAAGCAAATCTGGTAGCATCACAATTCTGGACTTTAAGCTCTATTAGAAAGCTGTAACCATCAAGACAGCATGATACTGGCACAAAAACAGACACATAGGGGTGCCTGGTGGCTCAGTTGGTTGAGCGACTGCCTTCGGCTCAGGTCATGGTCCCGGAGACCCGGGATCGAGTCCCACATCGGGCTCCCTGCTCGGCAGGAAGCCTGCTTCTCGCTCTCTCACTCTCCCTGCTTGTGTTCCCTCTCTCTCGTGCTGTGTTTCTCTCTGTCAAATAAATAAAATCTTTAAAAAAAAAAATAAAAAAGAATAGCGAGACCAGATACCGATCCTGAACCCTATGGTCATAACTGACAAGGATGAATGAAAGAATGTCCAGTGGAAAAAAAACAGTCTCTTCAACAAATGGTGTTGGGAAAATTGGACAGCCACATGCAGAAGAATGAAACTGGACCATTTCCTTACACCATACACAAGAATAGATTCAAAATGGATGAAAGACCTCAGTGTAAAACAAGCAGCCATCAAAATCCTTGAGGAGAAACAGGCAGCAAGCAACCTCTTCAACCTGAGCCACAGCAACTTCTTTCTAGAAACACTGCCAAAAGCAAGGGAAGCAAGGGCAAAAATGAACTACTGGGACTTCATCAAGATAGAAAACTTTTTCTTTTTTTAATTTAAAAGACTTTATTTATTTGACCGAGAGAAACACAGCGAGAGAGGGAACACAAGTGGGGGAGTGAGAGAGGGAGAAGCAGGTCTCCCACCGAGCAGGGAGCCGATGTGGGGCTCGATCCTGGGTCTCCTGGCCTGTGACTTGAGCCAAAGGCAGAGGTTTAACAACTGAGTCACCCAGGTGCCCCAAGATAAAAAGCTTTTGCACAGCCAAGGAAACAGTCAACAAAACCAAAAGATAACTGACAGAATGGTAGAAGATATTTGCTAACGCCTTATCAAATAAAGGGCTAATATCCAAAATCTATAAAGAATTTACCAAACTCAACACCCAAAGAATAAGTAATCCAATCAAGAAATGGGCAGAAGACATGAACAGACATCCAAATGGCCAAGAAGACAACCAAATGGTCAAGAACACATCCAAATGGCCAACAGACACATGAAAAAGCGCTCAACATCACTCACCGTCAGGGAAATACAGATCAAAGCCACAGTGAGATCCCACCTCACCCCAGTCAGAATGGCTGAAATGAACAAGTCAGGAAACGACAGGTGCTGGTGAGGATGCAGGGAAAGCGGGGAACCCTCCTACACTGTCGGTGGGGACACAAGCTGGTGCAGCCACTCTGGGTAAGTATGGAGGTTCCTCAAGAAGTTGAAAATAGAGCTACCACCATGATCCAGCAATCACATTACTGGGTATTTACCTCAAAGATACAAATGCAGTGATCCGAGAGGGCACGTGCGCCCCAATGTTTCCAGCAGCAATGTCCACAACAGTCAGACTATGGAAAGAGCCTAGATGCCCATCAACAGATGAGTGGGTAAAGAGATGTGGTCTATACATATACAATGGAATACTATGCAGCCATCAAAAAACCGAAATCTTGCCATTTGCAACAACATGGATGGGACTAGAGGGTATTATGCTGAGCAAAATAAGTCAATCAGAGAGGGACAATTATCATATGATCTCACTGATTTGAGGAATTTGGGAAACAAGACAAAGGATCATGCCAGAAGGGAAGGAAAAATGAAATAAGACAAAACCAAAGAAGGAGACAAGCCATAAGAGACTTTACTTTTTTTTTTTTTTTTAAAGATTTTATTTATTTGACAGGGAGAAACACAGCCAGAGAGGGAACACAAGCAGGGGGAGTGAGAGAGGGAGAAGCAGGCTTCCCGCCGAGCAGGGAGCCCGATGTGGGGCTCGATCCCGGGACTCCGGGATAATGACCTGAGATGAAGGCAGTCACTCAACCAACTGAGCCCCCCAGGCGCCCCTTGAGACTTTAATCTCAGGAAATAAACAGGTCTGCTGAAATGGAGGGGTGTGGGAGGCACAAGGTGGCTGCAGGATGGACACTGGGCTGGGCCCAGGCTATGGTGAGCACTGCGAATTGGGTAAGACTGGTGGCTGACCTGCGTCCCTGAACCAAGTTAGACATTATATGTTAAAATAAAACAAACACTGTCGAATAAATAGATGATAGATAGATAGATAGATAGATAGATAGATAGATAGATAGATAATAAAAGGGACAGAGTTTTGGTTCCAGGTGGTGAAAAGGTTCAGGTAACGGATACAGAGGATGGCTACACAATACAGAGGATGCGGAGGATGTACTTACCGCCACTGAATTGTACCGGAAAATGGTTACAATTTTTGTAGATTTTATGTCATGTACATTCTATCCCAATTACAAAAACAAAACCAAGGCACGGGTGACTAGAGGAAGGGGCGGCCGCGGCAGCCCGCGAGCAGGGACCAGGCTCAGGCTCGCCAGGCCGGGCCAAGTTGCCGAGCGGCCTGTTTTCGATCCTCGCGTGAGACCGGCCACGAAGCCTGTATTTCTACTCCAAGACTGTCCTGGACGCGCTGTGGGCTGCGTGTCTCCCGCAGCCCTTACTCAACACTCGCAATATCGCAGTTCCATGCCCTGGGGTCGCTGAGAACCAGGATTCCGGCGAGCGAGAAAACAGACAGAGAGTAGGGCGAAAGCAAGGCGGTAAAATAAAATTCCTGTTGTCTTAAATATGACCGGAAGTATCAAGAAAGTCTTGGGTTGTTATTTAATTTAAAAGAAACTTCCCACTTCTGTCCACTGAACAGACCCAGAAACAGTGAGCAGCCCGCAGCAAGGAGTACTCCAAAAACCCAGCCTGAAATCTCCAGTCCTTACAAATGTCTTCGTAGAAATGGCTGATTCCAGGCCTGGCACCGTGGACGCCGAGCATCGAGTCTGGTAGCGAAAGCAGGACGGGCGGTCAGACCGCGAGGCCCCACATCAGACGCGCCCATTGCCACACCCAGGACCGACGGGTACTGAGGCCGAGAGAGGAGGCAGGGGGATGGGCTGAAACCTATCAAATCCAGCCGCTGAAATCCACACGGAAAACCAAAGAGGCTCATTGTCAGAGAAATTTGACTCAGTATTTTGAAAAACGTAAAATAAGAGAGAATGGGTCATTTTTTTAAATCCCCTTAAGAGATTTGTTTTGTTTTGTTTTTGTCATCACGGCAAGTGCACGCCTTGACCCCATCACGCAGTTTACCCACCCTCCCGCCCAACTCCTCTCTGGTCACCGTCTGATTGTTCTCTTCTAATATATGAATCCTACCAAATAACTGATCTGGGAAAAGTTTTATCAGGCACAAAAAGACACACTGGACATTGTGCCGCAATGGAAGAACAGCCATCTCATATAAAGCCGTCTTCTTAAACAATAGAAAACTAAATAGAATCCGATTACGCTTTGATGTGACTACCAGTTTCCGGGAAATACAGGAGATAGAGGACAGGCCCAGAGACACCACAGAGACACAAGCAGAAAGATCGACGAACGTGGGAAACTATAAAAGCAAGTGACCAAGCTTCTTCAACAAATAAGCTAAGTATCAGGGGAAGAAATGATGGTCCCATATATTTAAAGAAGCTTCAGAGACATGTGCAACATATGTACCTTACTGGCATCCAAATTCAAACAAATCATAAAATGTATGACACGATGACAGATCTGTAGCCGTCTCCCTCTGTGTGCGTTCTCTCTAGCTCACTCTTCCTCAAACAAAATCTTTAAAAAAATAAAAATAGGGGTTTTATTTATTTATTTGTCAAAGAGAGAGCATAAGCAGGAGAAGCTGCAGAGGGAGAGGGAGAATGTAGGACTCAATCCCAGGACTCTGGGATCATGACCTGAGTTGAAGGCAGCTGCTTAACCAACTGAGCCAACCAGGCTTCCCTAGGTCCTGTGATATATATATATATATATTTTTTTTTTTTTAAGATTTTATTTATTTATTTGACAGAGAGAAATACAGCCAGAAGAGGAACACAAGCAGGGGGAGTGAGAGAGGGAGAAGCACAGAGTGAGAGAGGGAGAAGCAGGCTTCCTGCTGAGTAGAGAGCCCGACATGGGACTCGATCCCGGGTCTCCAGGATCATGACCTGAGCCGAAGGCAGTCGCTTAACCAACTGAGCCACCGAGGCGCCCCAAAAAGGCTGTTCCTTTGACAATCTCAGTAAAATTGATAAGCTTTTACTAAACTAATCAAGAAAGGAGAAGACAGCGGCACCAGGGTGGCTCAGTCAGTCGAGCATCTGACTCTTGGCTCAGGTTGTAATCTCAGGGTCCTGAGATCAAGCCCCATAATGGGCTCCATACTTAGCAGGGAGCCTGCCCTCTGCCCTGCTAATGCATGCATGCTCTCTCTAAAATAAATAAATCTTTAAAAATAAATAATTAGGGGTGCCTGGGTGGCTCAGCTGTTAAGGGTCTGCCTTCAGCTCAGGTCACCATCCTGAAGTCCTGGGACTGAGCCCCACATCGGGCTCCCTGCTCAGCAGGAAGCCTGCTTCTCCCTCTCCCACTCCCCCTGCTTATGTTCCCTCGCTAACAGTGCTGCTCTCTGTCAAATAAATAAATAAAATCTTTCTAAAAATAAATAAAAGAGGGCGCCTGGGTGGCTCAGAGGGTTAAAGCCTCTGCCTTTGGCTCAGGTCATGATCTCAGGGTCCTGGGATCGAGGCCCACATCCGGCTCTGCTCGGCGGGGAGCCTGCTTCCTCTTCTCTCTTCTTGCCTCTCTGCCTGCCTGTGACCTCTCTCTCTGTCAAATAAATAAATAAAAATCTTAAATAAATAGAGAAGACAAAAATTACCAATATCATGAATGCGAAAGGAAACATCAACCATGAATGGATGAAAATGATAATGTTCTGAACAACTGATGACAACAAACTCAACAACTTAGGTCAAGGGTCAATGAAGGAGAGTCCATAGAGCAAATCTGGCCTGCCACGTGCTCCTGGGCCTGCTGGGCCTGCCGTTTGCTGATCCTGGGCTGGCCACGGCTGCTTGGTGCTGCCTCGGAGGTGAGTCGCTGCAACAAACACCACGTGCCTAAAAGCCGAAAATGTTGGCCATTTGGCCTTTTACAGAAAAAAATCACCATGTTTGACTTAGATAAATAGGCAAATTACCTGAATGAAACAAATTATCAAAATGAACTCAAGAAAAAACAGAAAACCTGAATAGCCCTATATCTATTAAATGAAATTAAATTTGGGGGCGCTTGGGTGGCTCAGTTGGTTGGGCGACTGCCTTCAGCTCAGGTCATGATCCCGGAGACCCAGGATCGAGTCCCACATCGGGCTCCCTGCTCGGCGGGAAGTCTGCTTCTCCCTCTCTCACTCCCCCTGCTGGTGTTCCCTCGCTAGCTGTGTTTCTCTCTGTCAGTCAAATAAATAAATACAATCTTAAAAAAAAAAAAAAAAAGGAGAAATTAAATTTGCAGCTAAAAACTTTCCCAGAAAGAAACTCCAGGCCCAGATAGTTTCACTGGCAAGTTACATCAACCATTTAAGGAAGAAATAATATCAAATCAACAAAAGCCCTTTCTAAAAACAGAAGAGAAAGGAAGACCTCCCTACTTATTTATAAGGCCATTATTACCCTGACCCTAAAACGAAAGATGTAACAAGTTAAGGATACTACATGCCAATTTATTTATGAATAGCTTCAAGAATCCTTTTAAATTATTGCCAAATTGAATCCAGTAATATATAAAAAGGATAACATATCATGACCAAGTAGGTAATATCACAAGAACAAAAAGTTGGTTGAACATTTTAAAAATCAAAATAGGGGCGCCTGGGTGGCTCAGTAGGTTAAGCGTCTGCCTTCGGCTCAGTTCATGATCCTGGAGTCCTGGGATCGAGCCCCACATCGGGCCCCCTGCTCGGCGGGAACTCAGCTTCTCCCTCTGCCTGCTGCTCTCCCTGCTTGTGCTATCTCAAATAAGTAAATAAAATCTTAAAAAGAAAAAAAATCAAAATAATTTAGTCTTTAAAAAAATACAATCGGGGCACCTGCGTGGCTCAGAGGGTTAAGCCTCTGCCTTCAGTTCAGGTCGTGTCTCAGGGTCCTGGGATCCAGCCTCATGTAGGGCTCTCTGCTCAGCGGGGAGTCGGCTTCCCCTTCTCTCTCCGCCTGCCTCTCTGCCTACTGTGATCTCTCTCCCTCTCTGTGTCAAATAAACAAATAAAATCTTTTCAAAAAAATACAATCAAATCAATAGAAGCAGAAAAGGCATTTGGCAAAATTCAACATCTAGTCATAATGAAAAAACAAACTTAAAAAACTAGGAATAGAAGAAACTTCCTCAGCTGAATCATGCCTATAGGAAAAGAATGAACACTTTCCTCCTGGGATCAAGGACACCAATCCTGCTCAACATTATACTAGAGGTCCCAGCTAGTGCATGAAGTCAAGAAACAAAAGGCATCCAGATTGGAAAGGAAGATGTAGAACTCTTCAGATTAAGAAAGCGTGTAGATAGGTATGTAGAACACATGTACGAAATCTTCAGGGGGTGTCTGAGTGGCTCAGTAAGTTCAGTATCTGACTCTTGATTTCAGTTCAGCTCATGATCTCAGGGCTATGAATTCAAGCCCCACGTTGGGCTCTGCACTTAGCATGGAGCCTGCTTGGCACCCTGCCCCCCCCCCCGCTCCTACCTGCACCCAAATAAATGAATATCAATAGATGAAAATTTTTATAATTTTTAAAAAATATTTTATTTATTTATTTGAGAGAGAGAGAGAGAGCAGAAGTGAGAAGGTCGGAGGGAGAAGCAGGCTTCCCGCCGAGCAGGGAGCCCAATGTGGAACTTGATCCCGGGACTCCAGGATCATGACCTCAGCAGGGCAGTTGCTTAACCAACTGAGCCACCCAGGCACCCTAAGTAGATAAAATTTTTAGAGAAGAGAAAAGAAAGAAAAGAAAAGAAAGAAAAGAAAAGAAAGGAAAGGAAAGGAGAAAGGAAAAGAGAAAGAGAAAGAAAAAGTGAAAGACAAAGAAAAAGAAAGGAGAAAGAAAGAAAGAAAGAAAGAAAGAAAGAAAGAAAGAAAGAAAGAAAGAAAGAAAGAGGAAGGAAGGAAGGGAGGGAGGGAGGGAGGAAGGAGCGTCCGTAGGTATGTCTGGGTGGCTCAGTTCCTTAAGTGTCTGTCTTCAGCTCAGGTCATGATCCCAGAATCCTGGGATCAAGTCCTACATCGGGCTCCCTGCTCCTCTACCCGCGACTCCCCCTGCCTGTGCTGGAGCATGCTCTCTCTCTCTCTGACAAATAAAAATAAAATCTTTAAAAAAAAAATCCTTAGTAGTCTACAAGTGGAATACTAGAATAAATATATTTAGCCAGGTTGTGAAATACAAGGAAAATATGTCAAAATCAACTGTATGTCTCTGTACTGCCAACTTCTAACTGGAAAATGTAAAATGTTTGTTATCATTTAGAAAATTAATATTTTAATTAATTCGTATTTTTAAATTATTCTTTTAATTAGTAATTAAAAAAAAGATTTTATTTATTTATTTGGCAGCGGGAGAGGGAACACAAGTAGGGGGAGGGGGAGAGGGAGAAGCAGGCTCCCCTCCCCGAGCAGAGTCTGCCCCCTGGGGCACCTCCAGTCCCTTTATTTTAGAGAAGGGATCCACAGCAAGACAACAGGGTGTGAAGGTCCGGAAGGGAAAGCACTGCGGGCAGAGCCGGGCGGCCAGCAGAAGGGGCTCTCCCCCGGAGCTCGCGCCCATGCAGCCCTCCAAGCAGCTCCGGCTGTAGCGGCCACCTCCCTGCCCCTGCCCGCAGCAGAGGAAGGCTTCCCGCTGCCCTGGCCGACC
>PITA01010844.1:5518-69604 GCA_004023965.1 Spilogale gracilis | reverse complement strand
CTCCCAAATTACTTCAAAATGGATTACATACTTACAGGTAAAAAGCAAAACTATAAAACTTCTAGAAAAAAAAAAAGAAAGAAAACCTAGATGAACCTGAATATGGTGATGACTTTATAGATACAATACCAAAGACACAATTCATGAAGAAAGAATAAATAAGCTGGACTTTATTAAAATTAAAAATTTCTGCTCAATAAAAGATGCCATCAAGAGAATGAAAGCAAATCATAATTCACAGTGAACCAAAGTGTCATTCCATAAGTGAAAAAATAAATATACTATTACATATTGAGACAATCAAATATACAATTCAGCACTAATGAAAAAACATGGACATCAAAAGATATTCAAGCTATGAAAATATATAGAAGAATCTTAAATATATGTTACTAATTAAAAGAGGCCAATCTGGAAAAGGTACATAGTCTATGATTCTAATTATATGGCATTCTAGAAAAGGCAAAATATGGAGATGGTAAAAATATTAATGATTGCCAAGGGTTATGGGTGGTGTTGAGATGAATGAATGGGCACAGCACAGAAGATTTTTTGGGGCAATAAGAATACTCTGTATGTTACTATATTAATAAATACATGTCATTATAAAATTTGCCCAAACCCATAGAATGTGCAAAACCAAGAGTGAATCTTAATGTAAATGATGGTAAAGTGATGTGTCAAAGTATGTTCATCAGGTATAATAAATGTACCACTCTGGTGGACAGTATTGATAATAGAAGAGGCTATGCATGCTTGGAAGTGGAAAGTAGGTGACAACTATCTGAACCTTCTGCTCAATATTGCTGTGGACCTAAAACTGCTATAAAAAACAGTTTATTGGGGGTATCTTGGTGGTTCAGTCAGTTAAGCATCCCCCACTTGACTTCAACTCAGGTCATGATCTCAGAGTTGTGAGATCAAGCCCTGTATCAGTCTTCATGCTGGGCATGGAGCCTGCTTAGGATTCTGTTTCTTTCTCTGCCCCTCTCCCCGTACTTGCACTCTCTCTTTCTCTAAAAAATGGGGAAAAAAATGAAAACACAACAAACCCCCAAAGTTTATTTAAAAAATGTCTTACAGGTGATGTGTAGACAGTCACCTAATGAGGAACTGAAGAACAGGGATGGAACCAGGAAGATATATTAGGAGTCTTAAAATAATTCAAGTACAAATTAATAGCAACTTGACACTGGTAGTGGTAAGAAGTCTTTGGATTCTGGTATTTGTGAAATAATGGATACAGGCTCTGACGGAGCAAGAATAAAAGATAATTCCAAGATTTTGGGTCTGAACCACTGGAAGGATGGAGAGGAGGTAGAGAGAAGAAAGTGTTTGGAGCACAGATAGTGAGGAGGGAGGTGAACGTTCACAGTAAAGTTTGAGGCCTGTTCCTTTTGAGATTTTTACTAGACCAAGTGCAGAGAATATATCTAAAAGTAGAGAGTGATAAATTATTAAATGTCATTGTTTAGGAAGAAAAAGATTTTTCATTGGATTTTATGATGCAGCTCTCACTGGGGACTTGACAAGAGCCATTTTGCATGGAATAGCTGAAGACAACCTTATTGAAACAGATCTAAAAGAGAATTGGAGGGCTGTGTGTGTGTGTGTGTGTGTGTGTGTGTGTGTGTGTGTGTTTGAAGAGTGAGGAAAACAACTAGAATAGACAACTCATTAGAAGAGTTTTTTCCTCTAAAGGAGGCAGAGAAATGGAGCAGTGTCTAGCAAGAAAAATGGGGTCAAGAGAAGTTAATTTTTGTTTTATTTTTAAGATGGGATAAATGAGAGCATCCTTGTTATGTTAAATAGGGAAAGAACAGAAAGGGAACTGTGGGGGTAGGAGGGAGGAGAATTGCGGGAGCACTGTCTTTGTATAGGCAAGAAGAGAAGGGAGTTAGGATTCTATTGCAAGAAAAGGTAGGAGAAACTTTAACTATAAGCAAGATTAGTTCACCTAAGACAGAGACTATCCATGCAAGTTCAGTTGGGTGAGAGCATGTGGCTGTGGGCATTTGGAAAAGTTCTCTTCTGATTGCAACATTTAAAAAAAAATTGTATATATATATAATTTTATTATTATTATTTATTATATTTATTATAATAATTATTATAATTATATGTATATATAACCATATATATATAATGAAATTTAAGGAGGTAAAAATCCTGATTCAGAAGGGAAAAGGAGGAGTAGGGGAGCACCTTCACTCCATCTAGGTACAAAGATTATTGAGGAGAGAAAAACAGAAACAACCACATGAGAGGACTCTGGGGAATGAGTATCCTCAAGATAACTTCTGCCAGAGTAAGATTTTGGAGTGAAGGGTCAAGGAAGCACTGATGACAGAACACATTTTGTTAATGATGGGTCGTGTTTTGCAAGAGGTACAGAATTGAAACACGATGGTGAGGAGGGCAGCCTAGGGGACGCACAGAGCCTCATAGAGGTTATAGTGGGGACCAGGGAGCCTGTGAGTCTGGGGCTTCTTGAGATGCCAGAGAGGACTCGAGATGACAGGTGAGTTCTGGTGTGCTTAAAGCATGCTGTGGTGGCATGATTCCGGCAGGCATGACCCTGGCAGGAATGATGGGTGTGCTTAGGGGCCTCCTTCTTGACTCCTGTTAATGAACTCCAGGAAGCCAGGTATCTCTGGGGAGTATGGGTGGGGGAGGTGCTCTTGACCCCTCTGGAAAGCAGTTCAAAGGCCCAGAGAGCTCTTTCTTGAAACTTGTTGGGGGAGGGTTTTGTTTCTTCATCTCAGCCGACTTTCAAATATGAACTTATGGTACTTGAACTTTTCTTTGTATGGATTATCTGAGGTCTTTATTTAAATGGTATTTCTCTAGAGAGGACATTATGATACAAACTGCTTGGAAGCAACATTATTTAAAGCATTGGATTATGGTCATTGGGACCCACACTTATTAAGTGTTGATATCACAAATTCTCATGAGTCAATATTTGTGGTGTGAAAACCTCAAGGAGGGTGCGTGGGTGGCTCAGAGGGTTAAGCCTCTGCCTTTGGCTCAGGTCATGATCTCAGGGTCCTGGGATCGAGTCCCATGCTGGGCTTTCTGTTCAGTGAGGAGCCTCTTTCTCTGCCTGCCTCTCTGCCTATTTGTGATATCTCTCTCTGTCAAATAAATACAATCTTAAAAAAAAAAAAAAAGAAAGAAAGAAAACCTCAAGGAATTTTTTCCTTTTTTTTTTCCCTGCTCTTTATTGGCCAAGCCTGGTACAGAGAGTAATGCACACTCTTGCTCTTTGTTGGATAGTTTTCTCCCCTGTTGCCCTTCAGGAATTTTCTTTTCATGCAGTGATGGGCATTCCACCCTCTCATGCTACTCAGACCCCATGCTCTGTCTCCTGTCTATCCCATGGCTTCTGCATGCAACGTCTGGTTTTACCTGCGTGCATTGGTAGACACCTCCCAGGCAAACACTGGTTCCACATCTCCTTGGCCCCTGTGAGTTCTTGTCTTCTTTCTGTTTCTGATCTCTAAAGAAATTTCTTTCCTTTATACTGGCTCAGCTATAAGTTTAATATATAATGTATGATATTATTCCTTCAGTGTTTTTGTGTGCTATACCTAAAGATGTTGCTCTAAACATGTATTTTGGCATGGTACCAGTAACATAGATCCCATTTTCTTTGTTACAGTAAATACTTCAAACATTTAAAAGGAATGATATAATCAACAAAAATGCACACTCTTGAACTGATCACACAGTTTAAGATTAGGATGTATTGCCAATACAGATGATATTCTCTCATCCTATTGTTCCCCATTTCCTTTTCAGAGCTAACTCCTATTCTGAATGTGTTTTTAATGTCCATAAATGTTTTCCAAGTTTTATGCTATGTGTATGTTTCTACAAATAATATAGTAATTGTATACATTAAAATTTACATGAATGTTATGATAAGTATCCTACAACTTTCTCATTTCAGTGTTGTGTTTTTATAATACATCTCTAGTTCTTTCATTTTCAGAGGTATGCAGTATTCTACTATAGATTTGTAGGTTGATTCCACAATTTTACATATCCATTCTTCTGTTAATGGACATTTAAACTGTTTCCAATTTTTTATTATTACTAACAGGACCATCACAAAGTTTCTTTTATGTCCACTGTATTAGACAGAGTTTTCCAGGGAAACAGAGCCAATTGTGCGTGCGTGTGTGTGTGTGTGTGTGACACACAGGCTCTCTTTGGCAATATATATACACACACATATATATAATTATATGTTTAATATATATTATATATAATAAACGTGTTTTAATATTTATTATATATTTTTGTATTTATATTTTGTGTATATTTGTGTTTTAGACATATTTTTAGATATAATTTTTCTATTTTTATTTTTAAATTTTTTTTTATTTTTATACATCTCTCTATGGGAGGGGAAGAGGAAGAAAGAGAAAGAAATTTGTTATAAGGAATTGGCTGCTGAAATTATGGAGGCTGAGCAGGTCCAAGATTTGCTGTCAGCAAGCTGGAGACCCAGGAAAGCCAAGAGTGTAGTTCCATGCGAATCCCAAGGCCTACACACCAAGAGTTGATGGTATATGTTCCCATCTGAAAGCCTTCAGTTTGTGTCTAAACTCAAGAAAAGTCTGAAACCACAGCTCATACAGTTAGGCAAAGAGTGTCCCTCCACCCCCACCTATTACTTATAGAAAGGTCAGCCTTTTTTGTTTTATTCAGGCCTTAAACTGATTAGATAAGGGTCACTTATACGAGGAAGAATAATAAATATGTTTTGCTCAATCTACCAGTTCAAATATTAATTTCATACAAAAACACCCTCACAGATACACCCACAATAATTTTTGACCAAATATCTGAGTACCTTTTGGCCCACTCATGTTGACTCATAAAATTAACCATCACACTCTCCTTGGCGATTTGGTTCAAACTTCTCTGGTATATACATAAAAATGAAATTGTATGTGCACTCTCAACTTTACTAGATATTGTCAGATTGCTCTCTAAAGGGATCTTCTTTTATATTCCCAGCACTTTTTCCCAAGTTTATTTGATAGCCTTCCCTTTTGTGAAATGCTGTTTAAATTTTAATTTTCAAGTTTTCACTGGATTGGACATGTGTATTTTACATTTCAATAAGAATTATCTAAATTCTTGGGAAAGGTGTAGCAATTCACATTCTGATCATCAGTGCGTGATAAAACTGCTTCCATGAATCCTTATGAGCAATTGATATTGTCCTTTTTTAAACTTTTTCCTAACCTAGTGAGTAAAAAGTGGTTTTCCATTGTTGCATTATTCTCATGTTTTTATTCTTGGAGAAGGTTATCATTCTTTTGTATTTATTAAACAAACTGATTTTTTTTCTCTTAGGAATGAGCTGTTCATTAATAATAGATAAATATTTATCTAATTTCATTTATCTAAATACTAACACTCAGAGACTATATACTATTAGAAATAACAATACTATAAAAAATGAACTAGAGGTATAAATGGTTAAATCTAAAAAGACTGAACCATCCTTGAATTTCCATTTGATCATGTTACATTAGCTTTTTGATGCATTGCTGTGTTTGTTTTGTTTGGAGATATATATGTATCATTTATACACAAGATATATGTAAGATATTTCTATTTGTATATAGATATAAGATATATGAGATATAAGATATATATATTTCTAAAGATATATAAATTAATAAGTATGTATACATATATTTCCACAATTTTTTGATTTCCAACTGAAATCCACTGAACCTGGTGGTTCAGTGATGACAATATTATAAGGAAATTTTTCTCAGGCATTAGAACTATATATTTCAGGGCGCCTGGGTGGCTCAGTTGGTTAAGCGACTGCCTTCGGCTCAGGTCATGATCCCGGAGACCTGGGATCGAGTCCCACATCAGGCTCCCTGCTCGGCGGGAAGCCTGCTTCTCCCTCTCTCACTCCCCCTGCTTGTGTTCCCTCTCTTGCTGTGTTTCTCTCTGTCAAATAAATAAAATCTTTAAAAAAAAAAAAAAAGAACTACATATTTCACTAGAGTTTATTTTTAGTGCAAATAAGAATTCCAAACATGAGTTTGAACAGAAATAAATCTGATCTGAATGAAAATAATCTTTCTACAATATTCTAAAATCTATGGTTAATTTACAATATATTTTTCTCCTGAACTTTGTTAGCTTTCAAATATAGTTTTAAAGACTACACAAAGGGAATTTTGTAATGTCTGAATTAGCAAAAAAAGATTTATTTGCAGTTCCAGGCTAAAAGTGAAAACTACTCGCTGTCATTATTGACTTGCATATTTGCAGCTCTAAGTAATTAGCCTTTACATATTGCTTAAATCCCTTTTGATTTAAATATCAAATTTAAAAGAGGATGAAGTGTTGGTATATATCATTCTTCCATAGTCAATACTGTGCAGTGTATCTCACTATCCCTGATCAGAGATTAAAGCTCATTTCTAGAGGTTAATTATAAATTTTACACCTATAGTTAAAGTGTCAAAATCTGCCTTTTTCAGTATTGAAGAAACGAGTCTCTTCCCCAAGGGTACATTGGTCAGCTTTGTCACTACAAAGACTACATTTCCTTCCATATCCTGTAAGAATTGAGGAAAAACCAAAAATAGAAGATTAAAAATGAACTATTAAGTTTCTGTATACCTATGTATCTCATTATTATTTTAAGTTTCCTTTGTTGTAATACAGAAATTTTGATGATAGCCATGGGAGAATATGTAGGTTCATGGAGAAAATATTCAAGGAAGTAAAATCAATAAGCACATTTGACCTTTCATTTCCAATGTATAAAATTCTGTCTAATTATGGTAAACTGATAGGCAATAATGAAAAAAATAAGCTTTAGAGAAAGACAATTCATAAATGAAGAAGAAAGTACATTCAAGAAAACAAAATGTTTCAAAAGTAATACTAAGAATATATTTTTAAAATATCAATGAGTTGAATCTAAACATATTATGAAGAAAAATGAACTTACTGATAGACAAGATGGTTGCATTATCTTCATGCATTTTCAAAGAATCTCTCTTGGGGACTATGCCTTTAAAACCATATCAAAAATTATATCTAATCTGTATCAGTCCATAATTTTTCTAAAAGTAGGAATTTGTTTCTACTTGAGAAGTGTTGATCTTCAGGAAAAAAATCTTAGAATACCATATTTCATGGCTTTTTCTATTCTCGGTGCCTACTTTCGATTTTTTCCTTGAAAAATATGCACTTCCTAAGTAAGGTATAAACTAATATTTTGGCAAGATAAAACTATATTAATTTATATAATTTACATTAGAGGAATTACAGGTATTTGTTTTCATTTTTAAAGAAAAGTTACTGGGGCACATAGGTGTCTCAGTGGGTTGAACATCTGATTTTTTTTTTAATATTTTACTTATTTATCTGACACAGAGAAACACAGCAAGAGAGGAAAGACAAGCAGGGGGAGTGAGAGAGGGAGGAGAATGCTTCCAGCGAGCAGGGAGCCGGATGTGGGGCTCGAACCCCGAACTCCAGGATCATGACCGGAGCTGAAGGCAGACCCGTAACGACTGAGTCATCCAGGTGCCCCAACATCTGACTCTTGATTTTGGCTCAGGTCATGGGGTCCTGGGATAGAGCCCCAGGAGGCAAGCTCCTGGCTCAGCAGGGAGTCTGCTTGTCTCCTTCTTCTGCCCCTCCACCTGCCTGTTCTTTCTCTTAAGTAAATAAATAAACCTTTCCTTAAAAAAAGAAAAAGAGAAAAATTACTAAATCACGTACATAGGTAACTTATTGCTGGATAATTGGTTCTGAAATATTCCAGTAAGAATTCTGATTGACTGCTGTTGAAATGAATCTTTTAAAAATAAACAGAGGGATTCCCCCCGACCCCCGAGGTGGTTCAGTCAGTTAAGCATCTGACTTCATCTCATCGTCATGATCTTGGGGTCCTGGATTGAGCCCTGCGTGGGGCTCCGTGCTCAGTGGGGAGAGAGTCTGCTTCTCCCTCTCTTCTGCCACTCCCCCCATTATGTTCTCTCTTTCTCTCTCTCTTGCTCACTCTCTCTCAAATAAATACTTTTTAAAAATTAAAAATAAACAGAATATGTTGTGAAAAACCTTTGAAAATATTTTAAGTAGAAATTTAGTGTTAAGAAAAGCATCTGTAACATCTACCTGTTAATATTTAATTTTATTAAAATACCAAAATCTTGGGGCGCCTGGGTGGCTGAGTTGGTTAAGCAACTGCCTTTGGCTCAGGTCATGATCCCGGAGACCCAGGATCGAGCCCCACATCGGGCTCCCTGCTCGGCGGGAAGCCTGCCTCTCCCTCTCTCACTCCCCCTGCTTGTGTTCCCTCTCTTGCTGTGTTTCTCTCTGTCAAATAAATAAATAAAATCTTTTTAAAAAAACCCCAAATATTATATTTATTAAAATACCAGAATCATATTTGGTATGTTTTTTGAAAAGAACAATTATTATATGGTTAAGATCTTTAAAACTGTTCCCATAAAAGCGTATTAAAAGATGAAATAGACTTCTAGCTGTAATCATTAACATTTTATGAAAAAAAATTAATTAGCAGAAAAAATAGGAAAGAGAATCTGAAACTGAAGGAAACCTTGGAATGTATCAACTTTGCTCTATAAAAAAAAAAAACAAAAAACACCTCACTCTCTTGGTAAATTTCACATTTTCAGGAGAGGAGTCAGAACTTGGTCAAGAACTGGTTCCACACTAGGACCTGATATTTAGCATCAGTGGTTTCCCCCTTCTTCTGGTCCAGCTCTTTATTGATGGACCATATTGAGGCTATGTGCTGGCGAGTCTCTGGGAATGCTCCCCATCTCTGCCGCTTTGCTAGTGTCTACCACGCAGGGCTTGAACTCCAGTTGTGTCAAAATGGTTAGCATTGTTTCCTACAGTTATGAATACCCCAGAAGACCACTAAAGGCACAGAATTATTCTGCTTCGGGAGTGTATACAGAAAGGCTGCTGCACTTGCTGCAGGGAAATTGGACTGTCCCTGCTGAGAGCCCAGATGAGTCAGCCATCTATGAAGTGGGAGGGTCCTCCATGTTCTGTTCCTCACTATGCCCTTTCAGGGCAGAGAGAATTCCTTTCTTCAGACTTGTGTTGTACACCTGACATGGATCACAAAGTAGTTCTTCCCTGAATCCCGAGTACCTGAAGTGAAGTGTGTGTGTGTGTGTGTGTGTGTGTGTGTGTGTGTGGCAGTCCCTTAAAGTTTTTTTTTTTTTTTCCAGAGTTTCATTCCCTAGTACTTGGATACAGATTCTTACACTCTAGTCTATAAAACAAATCCGAATAGCAAAAATAATGTCTATTTTGACAATGAGGGCATTAGTAATTTGTACAATAATTATAGCCTTTCTGTTGTGTATCTTATTAAGACAGGATCTTCTCCAGGTTCTTTCTCAATTAATCCATTGACACAATGGCCTCACTATTCTTCCAGAAACACACAGCAATTTCTGGATGCAGAAAACCCTGATTCATTATGTGTATTGAGGAAGTTCTCACAAAAGAGAGTTTGTAAATCAACTTCTATATTTCATTGTCAATCAGTCACCAAACTCCCGCTTCACAAAAGAAATTCTTACTGTGAACCTGAGTATTGGCTATGAAAACATACATATGTGGATATTTTTCAGTACTAATCCAACATCAAGGTGTATGGTAGGAATTAGGAAACCCACAAGATGTATGGTAGACAGTATGGGAGAGAAGTCTTTATGGTACCTCATGTGTTTGTTTAAATAAGGGTCTCTGGAAAATAAGATGGTTTCTCTATCTGTAGGAAGCATCATATACACTAAATTAAAAGTAGAAGTTCTTTACTCAGATACTTTCTAAATCCCAGCTCTATCATGAAGTGGGTAGAAATTGCAGCTTTATTATATACTTATTCTATAAACTTTTAACACATTATTGAGTGTTCATTTCTCACCTATAAAATAAGGACAGTATTATTCCTTCTCTACAGCTTTGTAATGAGGACTAAATGAAATATGCTGGGGCAGAAATTGAAAACACAAGTCCTGCTTATTATAAAGGTCCTACCATTCTGGTTCCAGTTGGTGCGGAGCTGAATGGTCCCTGACATTAGTGATGGGACCTGCCAATGTCATATCTATGATTTTCCCCCTGAGGAAAAAAATAAAAAGTATGCCAATTTCGACAGATAAATGTCCTGTTGAGTTGATTCCTTTTTTACAAATATCTCCAATATATTCCAACTCTTTTTTTCTTTAAACTTTCCACTTCATCAAATGAACATTTCTTTCTTGTATATTCACATATATTGAATGTGTTAAGATTTTAGATAATATGAAAAAATCACAGTGTCAATCAGAGATTTTTTTATATTTCAAATATATATATAAATTGGACCATATGTAAACATGATTTAATTTTTGGCAATAAGTACCATATTTCTTTTTTTTAATTTTAGTTACTTGGCATACAGTGTGCTATATTGGTTTCAGGAGTAGAATTTAGTGATTCATCACTTACATACAATATTCAGAACTCATCATAACAGGCGCCCTCTTATTACCATCCCCTATCTAGCCCCTCCCCAACTCACTTTCTTCCATCAACCTTCTGTTTATTCTCTATCAGTAAGCTTCTTAGGATTTGTTTCTTTCTCTCCTTTCCCCCACCTTCCCATATGTTCATCTGTTTTGTTTCTTAAATTCTAATATGAGTGATATCATATGGTATTTGTTTTTCTCTAACTTATTTCACTTAGCATAATACACTCTAGATTCATCCACATCATTAAAAATGTCAAGAGTTCATTCTTTTTCATAGGTGAGTAATATTTCATCATATACATTTTTAAAAATATATACTACCCTTTCTTTATTCGTTCATCAGTCAAAGGAAATTTGGGTTTTTTTCTATAGTTTGGCTATTGTCAGTAGTGCTGCTATAAACATCGAGTGCATTTATCCCTTTGAATCTGTATTTTGTATCCTTTGGATAAATACCTAGTAGTGCAATTGCTGGATTGTAGTGTAGTTCTATTTTTAACTTTTTGAGGAAGCTCCATATTGTTCTCCAGAGTGGCTGCACCAGTGTGCATTCCCATCAACAGTGCAAGAGGGCTGCCCTTTGTCCACATCCTTGCCAACACTTATATTTTTTGTTAGTAATTTTAGCCATTCTGACAGGTGTGAGGTGGTATCTCATTGTGGTTTTGATGTGTATTTCCATGATATGTGATGTTGAGCATCTTTCTATGTGTCTTTAGCCATCTGGATGTCATCTTTGGAAAGTGTCTATTTATGGCTTCTTAACTAGATTTCTTAACCTAGATTATTTGTTTTGGGGGTGTTGAGTTTGAAAAGTTCTTTATAGATTTTGGATACTAACCCTTTAGATATGTCATTTGCAAATATCTTCCTCCATTCCATAGGCTGCCTTTTAGTTTTGTTGATTATTTCCTTCTCTGTGCAGAAGCATTTTATCTTGGTGAACTTCCAATAGTTCATTTTTGCCTTCATTTCCCTTGCCTCCAGAGACATGCCTAGTAAGAAGTTGCTACAGCTGAGGTCAAAGATACTGTTGCTTGTGTTCTCCTCTAGGATTTTGATGGTTTTCTGCCTCACATTTAGGTTTTTTATCCTTTTTGAATTTGTTTTTTATATTTATTTATATTTTATAAATATAGACATATTTATTTATATTTATATATAAATATATAAACCTTATTTATATATAAATATAAATAAGTAAATATGTATTTAAGATATATACATATATAAAAATATATATAAGTATAAATATAAATTTATATAAGTGATATATATAAATACAAATATATAAATATAAATATATTTTATTTATATCATAAGAAAGTGGTCCAGTTTCATTCTTCTGCATGTTGCTGTCCAGATTTCCCAAAACCACTTGTTGAAGATAATAGAGGATAATCAGTAGAAAGGCAGGGAGGGCAAGGGGTCCCCTGTCCTAAGAGGAAATTACCCTTAAAAGGAAAGAAGTTTCTACACCCCCCTGAAAGGAGCCCTCCATTAGTTCCCATGTGAACTACTATCTGATAGGTAGATGAGTGCCTGGACAAAAACTTGATTGGGTAACAGGTGCAAGGAGGGTTAAATGAGATTAAGGCCTGCCAACATTCTTATAAAAAGCCCTACACTTATAAATGCCAACAGCAATCCTCTCAGGTCCCCTCCCTTTTTGGGAGCTTTGTACTATCACCCAATAAACTTTGCTTTGTTACCCACCACCCTTCATCAGGCCAACCTCTTCATTCTTCAAAGCAGTGTGACCAAGAACAGTTGTCTCTAAAAGAAAAGAAATCCTGAAACAAAGAGACTGTCTTTTTTGCATGGGCTATTCTTTCCTGCTTTGTTGATGATTAGTTGACCCAAGTACCATAAAATTTACATTGAGCATTGAAGTTTTGATAAAAACTGAGGTAGCCCAAAAAAGTGGGCAAGACTTGAATCTCTGGGAAGGTGTCTATTAGTTTCTGGTTTAAGTTTGACACTATAACATTGTTAGGAAGTTGGTTGGTCATAGTATCTTCTCTGTTTATACCTACTTGGTGATTTTTTTTTGAGTAATATAATATTAGAATCACCTTCTCAAAAGCCATAAGGAATTAGTAAGAGAGAAACTTCCAGATTTCTTGAGGACACACACATGGATTAGAATTCCAGTTCTTCAACCCATCAATATATCCATAGCAAAGGCCACGGTGTGGCTATTTCTTATTAACCTGTCTTCTCATACTGTCTAACCATAGTTCTCAGACATTCAATTTTATGACTTTGAGCAATTAGATTCTGTGTGTCTCTTCTTAGTCTACCAGGTCAAACCAGAAGCCACTGGTTTTTATATTATTTGTTGATACTAGCTGTATGTTATTTGCCTGTATGTCTAACCCACTGCATTCTTCTTGACCTGTTATTAATAAAGATGATCTTTTTAAAAAAACAACATTCTATTTCACTTATGCAGTGTCCCTCTCATAAATTGAGATAGTCAATTATCATTGTAAGCTATCTGTAAGCTTTTACTCTGACATTTGTTAAGTTGCATGCTAGGAGATGAAGAAAGAAATATTTTGACGGAAAAGCCTAACTAGAAACTCCATACTCTGTACTTTCAGTTCCAGATCACAGGGGAAAATACTTGATTGCATTTCTCACATTAAGGCTAAAACTTTGTTATGTATAAAATCCCTTGATGTTATACCAATTCAAGCCTCTGATTTTGGATAATTGAGAAATTGATAATAACTGGGAATTGAAGATTTCCTGTGAGATTCTTTCCTTCTCCTAGAAAAATGAAGTGGGAGGAGAGGCACAAACTAAAATTCATAACGTTTTGTGGAGGTCTATGGTACAAAATACATGAAGATTGTTTTAGAATTGCAAAGTCACGGTCACCACAAAACAGTGATTTCCACTGCACATTATCAGCCGTGCCCGCCCTCCCATTGATGAAACTGACGTTTCTACCCTCCAAATGACAGATTTTTGCAACAAGTATCAGTGATTCTGTTCTGTTTCTTCCACTGATTCTACAGATGACTTTTAGGAGAACCTTTGTACCAACTGAGTCTTGAACAATTTGGTGCCTCTTTTTTTCAAAATGAGGAAGGTAGAACTTCCTTAGAAGCTAAGTAGGGATTAATGAGACCTCAGTAGTAAAGTACTTCAAGCCTAAAGATAAAAGATCTCCTCTGAGGGCAAATAATTATCTTCCCAAACTAAGCCACCCATCATATGAAAGTCTCCACATTTATCAGTTGACTCAGATCTATCTAAATTAAAAAGGTCATCTGAAGATGAAGGGTTTTCATTTTTTAATTTCTTGATGGTAAAGAAAGAAATGAAAAGTTTAAGTCCTTTAAGTACATAGCCATTTATCTCAGTATAAATTAAATGGTTCCCATTGGAAGTAAATGAAAGAGTAAGATTTTTATCACAACTGTTTTAAAACAGGATGATATTTTTGTCAGGGAAAGTAGCAAAGAGATCTTAAACTCCTTGCCCTTCGTGAAGCAATGTGAAGGTGCTTTCATTTCTATTGGCATTTTACTGAACAGACTCTCTCTTCATTCTAAACTGGAGGTCACAATTTGTTTTGAATTTGAGCTGGAAATAAGATAACAAATATTGCCTAGGGCTTTATGGGATGCCTTTTATCTCCGAATTAGATTAGATAGAAACTATTGCAAATCCTTTATTATTTTGTTTTTTAAGCCCTAAAAAACAAACGCAATGCATCTAGGCAAAGTAAATTTTAAAAGTTAGCAGTATACTGCAAGAACTACATAGATATATTTTCTTATACTATACAATTTATATGGAGAATAAATAGAAATCACCCTATTAAACCCTAATTTTTAAAAATCATAGGTTTTTGTTGACATGGGTTATCATTTTTAGTGCAGAGTGAGTAGGGGTGTAAACTTTAGTGTTACTAGAGGAAAATAAGTTCTTTTTTTTCCTTTTCATTGGAAAAATTCATGTTAATTATTCCTCTGCACCTGCCTAATGGGGCTGAAGTAATTCGATTGTCATATTGTTGTAGATTGTTGCTTTGTGTAATGTATCACCCCTGCT
Organism: Spilogale gracilis; assembly: GCA_004023965.1. Lineage (NCBI taxonomy): Eukaryota > Metazoa > Chordata > Mammalia > Carnivora > Mephitidae > Spilogale > Spilogale gracilis. The sequence continues at coordinate 54,974 of PITA01010844.1, read as the reverse complement.
GTTCCATTAAAAAAATTCTATACTCTTCCATTATTCAGCAAGGCCTAATGATTATTCCAGCATTTGTACATGCTGCACTGTTATTTTAATTTTAATTGACTTCATTTTTTTAATTAAGCACATTGGTTTTAACACTGTTGTTGACAAGCTTGGTTCTGTCCTTATCAGCTTTTGCTCCTATATACATTCCACCCCTATTGACACTATAAATGATAAGAGCAATATATACATTAAAGTTTGTCATCAATTCTAACATTAAGTCACATCACATATTATTGGTGTATAATGGTGTGCAGAATATTTTAAAGGATCATTCTGTTTAAAGTATCTTTTAAGATCAAATGATTATATCTTTACTTCGTAAATTAGGGAAAAAAAAGATGATTGTTTTTGAATGTGTAAAAATCCATCAATGAAAAGGACACATTTTACCCAATCAGCTAAATATGATCACATGTAACAAGCACACATGGTGATACAATGTTGCTGTCTATATTTAGTGAGACATAGCAAATCACAGTTTGTATATATTTTAAGATTATTTATGGTGATCTTTTTTAGAGGTTGATTTTTTTAAATTTTAGAATTAAAGATTTATTTTTAAAAAAATCTTTAAAAATAATAACTTATTATAGATAATACGTTCTTTTAAGCATAGCATGTAACCTGAAAGAAAATAATACCCTTGCAAACCCATTGAAATGTCTCCTTTTTGAATGATATCTTAGTCATTTATCACAACACAAGATAGTGAAAAATGGGTCATAGACAAAATGAGTCAAGCTTTGTGTTCTGAGATGCTAGAAATTGCTGAACTGAAAGGAGGAACTGGAAAGAGAAAAAATATGGCAAATTTTAATAGGAATTTTTTAAAAAGAACCTATATGATAATGTTTCATGGTTTTCACATTTCTCTGAACACAAATCCAGCACGAATAAGGCTTGTAAAACTGTATAAATGGAATAGACTTACCTTATTTTGAAAAGAGTTGACATGAGAATGCTTGTTTCCACTTTGCCATTTTAGTTTTGTTAGTGGACGCAGATGAATGAATGAATGGGAGGGTGAATGAATAGGTCACATGGGATTTGCCTGCCATTTGGTCATCTGAGGGACAGAGGACAAAGATTTCAAAGTGGGGCCTTCTGCCCTTGTTCAGAGCAGCTTCATTGCCGCAGTCCTGACTGTTGATGAGCCCGCTGCCTGGGATTTATGTTCAACCTCTCCTTATGCCTCGGTGTGCCTGACCCAGCTCTATTAGCATAACTTCCATTCCCAGTGACAACATGAATAAAAGATGACTTGTGTGACCTCAAAAAGTGCCAAGATAGTATTGATGTAATGAGCCCAATATCCACTGTTTTATGCATTGCCATACAATAGCAATCTTAATAAAAGGTTAAACAGCATTATAAGACGTGTTTCTTTGATGTCTCTCTGACTCACTGGCTTCACTTTTTCAGTCACTGTTGTTTTTTTGAGGACCATCAATAATCAAAATCGTTTTCCCTTTATTTTGGTGAGCCCGAAACAAAATAAGACAAACAAGAAAAGTTTTGCTTTCAGAGTCTTCTCCACTTAAGAAAAATATCTTTTCTTTTGCTTAGCATTGGTTTCTGCTCAACAGCAACTATTATTGTTAGGAGACTGGAGAAATTACTGCAGACATTGTGACTCAACATCCTATTTTTGTCTTCAGAATTCTATACTACCATTTTATCTTCTTGGTTTTTCCACACTTTTTTTTTAATTGTGAAAACCTAAAATACAGTCTTATTGCTGGAATAGCAGCCTTGTATTGCATTTTCTTCTTTGCACCTTGATCTATTTAAAGACCTGTTAAATATGGAATTCTTGAATCCAGATACTCTGATTATCTTGACCTGAAAAAGCCCATGAGAAGAATTGCAAACATGCATAGGAACCGATCAAGGAATTCCCTCTTTCTGGAGCTTCTTGATGAAAAACAAGAGCAGTCAGTTAAAGTTTTCATCATTCTTCTCTTTAGCTGTGTCAATAGGAAGGAAGTAAAGGGGAGATGAAAACATAGCAGGCACATGTCTCAAGTAATATCACGCCTTGCCAACAACATCCTTTATTATATTTTCCCTTAAAAGCAAAAGCACAACACACTAATATTCACCCTTTTAACGACAAAGAGAAAATGGTGTGCTTTTTATAACTTCTTTTAGCTAACAAATCACAGGTGCTCTTGTAATATTATTCTCTGCTTTCTTGCAAGGTCTTTTACTTAGATGATTTGGAAATATGACAGTATGGTAACAGCTAACACTCTGCATCTTTGGGCCTTATAGGCAGATTAAAAATCTTTTAGAAACAAGCAATGGCTGAAATATCCTAACGCTTCAAACCTCAAATCTACTGCTTAACACATTGATTGTATCCTTCTGCATTTTGAAAGGGTGATGGTAAAGCAACAAACAGGATACAAATTGTTCAAATATCAACCATGTTGCCTTGATCATATCATGTCTTATTGGAGCATTGCATATCTAACATAGCAGAAAGTGATCAGATATGATGTGACATGACATTATGCAGGTAAGCAATACTGTGAAGAATGTGAAATGGCAGTTTGGGTATATCAAGATGTAGTTAATTAGACCACATTCAGTGGGGCTTTGTCCTGGAAGAAAACAAACCACTCTTATATCTAGAGCCTCACTAGGATATTTGAATAATGAGAAAATCATGTAGTATTCCAATATCTACTGAAGACTCATGGATGACAATTTATTTAAGAAAATGTTAATAGTACTTCTTCATTTGTCTCCCTTTTAGTTTGATACTGACTCTCACAAATGATAGTTCCTGCAGTTTCTTGTACGGAGAAAAGTTGTAGGAAAATGGATATTCTCCTAATCACACTTACAGTGGCATTTGATGTTAGAAATGCATTAGAAAGGGTGATTTTATAGCACATGGTGTGATGTGGATTATTACACTACTTAGAAAGGGATACTTGATGAGGACTAAGTAGATAGGAACACAGCCCTACAAAACTCAACCTTGAGATTGCCAGAAAATTAAAAAAAAAAAAAACAAAACTGGCTGCTCAAAAAATTGAAGCAGATGTCAGATGCAAGCAGCTGTGGCCTGGGACATTCAACAAAATTCCAATATTTAAATTGCTTCTCTGGATAAAAATTGCTTGATAGCACAGTTTCAGATGCGATCTGGATTGCCAGTGAACCATCTGCATAAAATGAAAGTAATCTGCTGACACTGTCGATACAGGTAGACATCAGCATCATTTGGCTGGAAAAAGAACACTGCTAAGATGTTTTCTGGTGAGCTTATCAGGAAAGTATGATAATAGTGAAGCTCAGTTTTTAAATAGTGGGATACACCAAGGTAGAAATTAACAATGTGTTTGTCTCACTGTTCAAGGACTATTTGCAAAAAAACAAAAACAAAAACAAAAACAAACCAACAGCATTCACTCTAATTTGAGGCTCAAAATGGAATGTTGTGGTCGGGACTGAGATTGGATGCAAATATTGGGAAAATCATACTCTCAGCACCAAGGGAAAGTGATGGTCAATCTGTTAAATCTAACCTTGTGAGAACGATGGCAATGCACAGTGGGTTAACAAGCAAATAGGCAAATTGTGAGCTTTAAAAATTCAGTATCACAGGCAAAGGAATAATTCCCTAAAGGGTTAGAGAATACACTTTTTCTCCTACCAGGCTACGTGTTGGATGAAATAAACATATGTAGATGCTGAAAGGTTGCTCACAAATAGGTCAGCTTGTGGCGGAAGTCTTTCATAATTCAAGATACAGCAGCTTTAACGGTAGCTGAGAATAAGAGCGAGTAATCAAAAGTGACCCAAACAATGACACCAGAGTTTCCAGATGGTATAGAAAAAAGTCCATGATTTATGATTGCCGATGCAGTAAATAAGTCTAAAACAATAGGCGTGGATGGGGAAGCAGTCACAGCTGACCAAAAGAGCAGTTGTAATGCAACCCACAGAAAGCTTGGTGCCAGAAGTAATTGACATAGTCGTCAAATCAATTTCCTGGGGTGCAGACACTCAAGCACTCAATCTGATTCTGTATGCTGTGGGACACTTGGATTATACAGCTGCCTTTAATTCAGATAGCCTTAGCTCAATATGAATCCAAAGCAAGGAACTGTCTGGAAGTGAGCAATGATTGTTTAGGCTTCCTTTCTGCAGGTTTATGCTTTTCTAGTCACATTGCTCTATTTCAGAATTATCTCGTAGTAATTACTTAGCATTTATCTAATCTTATTTACTTATTTGTTTATTATTTATTTATTTATTCTAAGCTTTTTGTAATTCAATTTAATGGAATTCAAAGATAAGATTAAATAATCTATTGCTACAAATAATTTTATTGGCATCCACTCATTTTTTTACTTGCCCAGTGTTTATAGAATGTTTACAGCACATCAGATACTTAATTAGACACTGGAGTGTCGAGATAAGAGATGAAGACTCTACCTTCAAAGAACACATAGCTCAGCGAACGGATGAAATGGGAAAAGAATCATGGGAGAAGAACCATAGAGAAGATCCAAAGGGCAGGACGGAGGCCCAGAGGGAGCCTCTAACTCAGCTATGTTAGAGTGAGATTGAGAGAGAAGTAAAGGAAGGATTTTAGAGATTCCAATACTCCCACTGAAATGTGAAGGGTGAGGAAAATGTTGCCAGATTGAAAGAGGATTGATGATATTCCACACAAGTTCAACACCAGAAAGCACATGGCATTTCCAGGTAGTAGTCACATACTCTTCAGTGCAGTCGCTGGAACATAGGATTTGGCAGCAAAGAGAGTGGTCAATGTGCTGAAGAAAGTAGAGGTAGGTTGAAGAAAGTAGAATCAGATGGCGGAAGACAAGGCTGGGGAGTACCTTAGAGCTTACAGAGTGCATATCTTTCAGTTGATGCCCATAGTAGCTCATGAGGACACAACTGTCCCTATTTGGAAATAATCAATGATCAAGGCTAAGAGAAGTTTGGTTGTCTACCAAGATCACATAGCTGGGAATTAGGCCCAGGCCTGTCTGCTTTAAAGACCACATTCCAAACACAGCATTCATTATTTGACTTTTCTGTTAAAGGGTTCCCTTAACCTCATGCTCAGGTACATATCACAATCTTCAAAATTTGGGGCAATTCATCACCCCCCAAGAAGGGTGAGATGATGGGGTGGACAGCAGTATGCAAGAGAGTGAAGGAAAAAGAGGAAGCGCAATAGAAAGTTGGAGAAAAGGAGGAAAAGGAAAAGAACGTATATTAATTTTAAAATTCTCTAGAGACAATAAAGCTGTCCAGTATCCTCTGGGGTATATGCAAGGAAGGCAATCCCACAGGGGCTATAGAGTCAACAGAATTTCTACTGTTGCAAGAGATCTTTGAGAGGGCAGATTAGAAGATGATAAATTACATCATTAACAAGCTATTTGTTTGCTATTAATTTAACATTCTATCTTTAGAAATAGAGGAGTCTGAAGGGTCAGAAAAAAGAGATAGTAAGTTGATTATGGGTTTAAACTAGCTGAGCCATCATCCAGTGCAAAGATGAAACAAAGAATCAGGCCTGGTCAAAAGCTACCAGCATCAAAAGAGCACGCAGGGAAGACAAAAGGCAATGATGCAAGTGAAGATCCAGAAAAAATTCTGAGAATCAAATGAAGGAAAGGAAGGAAGGAAGGAGAGAAGGAAGGAAAGAAGGAAAGAAGAAAGGGAGGGAGGGAAGGTAAAAAAGGAGGGAAAAGATATTTAAAGTGAAAAAAAAGACAACCCAAGAACTAAACCTGAATTTTTTAAATAAAAAATTTGCATATATCTCTCTATCAAATAATACTGCCAATTTCAGAAAAATTTGGTAAGAAATAATAGTGTGTTGGGTGCCTGGGTGGCTCAGTGGGTTAAGCCTCTGCCTTCGGCTCAGGTCATGATCTCAGGATCCTGGGATTGAGACCCATGTGGGGTTCTCTGCTCAGCAGGGGGCCTGCTTCCTCCTCTCTCTCTGCCTGCAGCTCTGCCTACTTGTGATCTCTCTGTGTCAAATAAATAAATAAAATCTTTTTTAAAAAAAGAAATAATAGTGTGAAAGAAAAATACTTCTATTTTGCTAATCTAAATAATCATGGTTTGTGTTTTGATATCCTTCCTTTCAGTCATTTTTCTCCACTCTTACATAATTGCGATCATAATGAAGGAACTCTCAATTTCCCTTTTCTTCTTCTGTTTTGCAGAATAGGTGCAATTCTGTCTAGTCAATCATTTCTTTTTTCAGTTTGGGGAATGATTGACATACATTACTGTATGGAGTATGACATGATGGTTTGACTTATATATATCGTGAAATGATTTCAAAAGTTTCAGCTAATATCCATCTTCTCATATAGCTACAATAAAAAGAAAAGAAAGGAAGAAAGGGCAAAGTTTCCTTGTGATGAGAGCTCTTAGGATTTATTCTCAACAATTTTTCTATATATCCTATATCAGTGTTAGCTGGAGTCATCACGTGGCACATTATCCTTAGTGCTCTCTGATCTTCTAACTGGAAGTTTATACCTTTTGACCACCTTCTTCCCATCCCCCTTGCCCCACCCACACGTTCCACCTCTGATAACCGCAAGTCTGATCTCTTCTTTGGTGAGTTTGGGTTTTGTATTTAAGATTCCACATATAAGTGCGATCACACGGTATCTGTCTTTCTCTGTTGGACTTATTTCACTTAGAGTAATGCCTTCGTGTTCCATCCATGTTGCTGCAAATGCTAAGATGTCTTCATTTTTTATGGCCAAATTACTCTATTTTATAAACATACCACAACCTCTTTGCATGGATTGTTATTCCCAACCATCAGATGCACAAGGGTTCCTTTTTCTCAACATCTATGCCAGCATTTGTAATCTTTTATCCGTTTGATGGTGAACAGTCTAAAAGGTATGAAGAGATATCTCACTGAGGTTTTAGTTTGTATATCCCTAATGACTAGCATTGTTGAGAACTTTTTCATCATTTAGAGAAATGTGTATTCAGGTACCTTTCTCATTTTTTAATTGAGTTGTTTGTTTGTTTTTGCTATTGAGTTGTGTAAGTTCTTTACATATTTTGGATATTAACCCCATATCAGATACATGGTTGCAATCTTTTTTCCATCCCATAGGTTTTCTTTTCACTTAGTTATTGGTTTCTTTTCCTATGCAGAAGCTTTTTAATTTGATGTAATTCCACTTGTTTATTTTTTATTTTGTTGCTTATGCTTTGGGTGTCATATTAAAAAAAACAACAACAACAAACTATTACTTGGGGCACCTCGGTGGCTCAGTTGTTAAGCATCTGCCTTTGGCTCAGGTCATGATCCTGGACTCCTAGGATCGAGCCCCACATTGGGCTTCCTGCTTGGCAGGAAGCTTGCTTTTCCCTCTGTCACTCCTCCTGCTTGTGTTCCCTCTCTACCTGTATTTCTCTCTGACAAATAAATAAATAAAATCTTTTAAAAAAATTATTACCAAGACCCATGTCAAGGAGATTTCTTCCTACATTTTAGGTGTTTGTTTCATGGTTTCAAGTCTTACATTTGAATTTGTAATCAATTTTGAGTTTTTTTTTTTTTCTGAGTGGTATAAAATATGGGTCCTATTTAATTCTTTTACATATGAATAATAAATTTCAAGAGAGTTGTCATACTTCTCATGGCTCATGCCCATTGCAAACATGAAGGCATTAGCAGAAAGGGGCAGAGATGAAGACCCACTTCAGCCCCGTCCCTCACATGAACCCCAGCTTTCTCCACGGTAATGAAAATATCAGTGGACACCACAACATATTCACACCAGCATTGCCCCTTTTGGTGTTGGTGGGATCTTGCTCCTGGAAGGTGGAGATGGGCTCTCCATTGATGACAAGTTTCCCATCTTCACTCTTGACAATGCCATCGAATTTGCCATGGGTAAAATCATACTGGACCATGTAGACCACGTAGTCAAAGCCAATGAAGGGGTCACTGATGGCAACCATATCCCCTTTGCCAGAGTTAATCAGCCCTGGCAACCAGGTACCCAATATGACTGAATCCATTTACTCTGACCTTCACCATTGGTCTCAGAGACCTGGCTGGCAATGCAAAAAAAGTGTGGCTGTCTGTCAAAGGAGGAGAAGCTGAGAGCCTAATTCATTTATGTTTAAAGTAATTATTAAGGTAAGAACTTAAATATTGCATTTTGTAAACTATTTCTGGTTGCTCTATAGATCTGTTCTTTCTTGTTTCTTATTCTACTGTCTTTTTCTGATGTTTTTTGGTATTAGTATGCTCTGACTTCTTTATTGCATTCTTTTGTAATTACTACAGGATTTTCTCTGGTGGTTACTATGAGGCTTCTATAAAATATCTTAAACTTATAACAGCCTATTTGAAACTGATGACTTCAATAGAATTTATGAACTTCATGCTTTTACTTCTCTGCCTTACGTTTTAGGCCACTACTATTTCAACTCATAAGTTTTTTATATTGTGAACTAATCACAGATTATTGTAGCAGTGGTATTATTTACCATGTAATTTTTTTAGCATTTTTAAGTGAGTTGTAAATTAAATATGCACCACTATAACCATATCCAGAACCTATGACTACATATTTACCATTACCAATGAAATTTATGTGAACTTTTTATGTTTTTGTAATGTAGATTATTATTCACTTCCACTGAAAGAATTCTCCTTTAGCACTTTAAAGGAGGTAATGAACTCCCTTAGCCTTTGTTTGTTTGAGACTGTTTTATCCCTCCTTTGGCTCTGAAGATCAACTTTGTTGGGTATAGAATTCTTGTTTGACAGGTATATTCCTTCAATATTTTGAATATGTAATGCCATTCTATCCTAGCCTGAAAAGTTTCTGTTGAAAAATCTTCTGATAGTCTTATGGGTGTGTGTGTCTGTGGAAAATCCCTCTTATGCAACTTCTCTCATTTCTCTTGCTGTTCTTACAATTCTTTCCTTGTCTTTGACTGCTGACAATTTAATTATAATATATTTTGGTGTAACCCTACTGGGGTTCAACATATTTTGGGTCCTACAACCCTCATGAATCTTGATGTATGATTATATCTTTACAAATATGTCCTTCCAAGCAGGATTTAATGACATTGGAAAATACTATACTGTTATCTTTTTGAGAATAAATATTTTAGTTAATGGGTTATTTCTGTATGTATAAGATCACATGATTGTTGTGTTTTAATTTATGATTTTTATGGAAACAAACAATTCCATATCAAAAGTTAAGAAGTATTTAAACGTAACTAATCTTAGAAATTTTAATGAATAAAGGAAATAAACAACAGTATGCATAGGTATCTTCTGTTTTGCCAAGTAATTCAAATAATGATGGAAATCTATTTTTTTCTGCTCTTTTTAAATTTTGTGAAGATAATTCAGGAAGGTTGAAACACATGGCCCATGTTATTCATACACATGATTTATGCTTGACATCAAGCTGCCTAGAAAGTAAAAAAGATGTGTCCTAGGGGAAGTCATGGACTTATTAATACAGAAATGTAAGAACACACAGATAATTTTAGATAATATTTAAAGCACTTAATTCACTATTCTGTCTAATCAAATAGCCAAGATTACTGTAGCCCTTTGGCTTGTCTCAGTGGCTATCAGATTCAAATATACAGACACTCTGGTTGCATAGGAATTTGTAAATCTATGGTCGATGCACTCAGTCAAATTAATTTTGTCTCATCCTTAAATAACTTTCAGTTATAATGATTAAAATAACCCATTGCCAAATTTAACTCTTACCTTACAGTCTCTGTATCAATCAAATTATTACTTCAAATTAAGTTTCAATGCAATTTATCAGATTCTTTTTTATCTAGTATAAACAAAATAATTATCAGAAGAGAATTACAGCACTATCATTTTTAAAAAGTATAGATGAGATGACCTGAAACACCCCAAAGGATACAACTTACTAGTGATAAATCCATTCACAGTGTTTGCATTAAAATACACCACAAAGAATAAGACTATTCAAAACATAGTGTTATACATTTTGAGAAACAAATAGTAGAAAAGAAATATGGGATGATCTGGATTATTTGGATCATCAGATTTAAAGTTTGAGGTTTAGAGTCTCATTTGAAAAAAAGATGCCTTTAAAAAGTACCTGCATTGGGGCGCCTGGGTGGCTCAGTTGGTTGAGAGACTGCCTTCGGCTCAGGTCATGATCCTGGAGATCTGGGATTGGGCCCCACATCGGGCTCCCAGCTCAGCGGGAGGCCTGCTTCTCCCTCTCTCACTTCCTCTGCTTGCGTTCCTTCTCTAGCTGTGTTTCTCTCTGTCAAATAAATAAATACAATTTTTAAAATAAAATTAAAAAATTAAAAAATTAAAATAAAATAAAATAATAAAATAAAATAAAATAAAATAATAAAATAAAATAATAAAATAAAATAAAATAAAATAAAATAAAATAAAATAAAATGTACCTGTGTGGGGTGCCTGCCTTTGGTGCACGTCATGATTTCGGATCCTGGATCAATCTGGCAGCTGGCTCCCTGCTCAGCAGGGGTCTGCTTCTCCCTCTGCCTTTCCCCCCGGCTTGTGTTATCTCTCTCACGTACTCTCTCTCTCTCTCAAATAAATAAATAAAATCTTGAGAAAAAAATGATAATAAATAAATAAATACATGAGATGTACCTGCATCTCAGCAGAATTCCATTGCCAGAAAATGGCCACTGCAGTACTTCTTTAACAAAATTTGTTTCTATTACATGTCAGCCACTGAGAAAATAAAAGTGAAGAAAATAAACACATCTCTGCTTTTGTGATGCTTTCATATGATACATTTTCAAAATTTTTTTAGAATAACAAAAATAGTCAAATTCATTTTATCATAAGCTCAAAAACCGCATAAGCTACAATTTTTTGATACATGGATATGTATAATGATTTGCTGGATTGGTTGTAAAAGAGTAAGGATTGTCAATATTTAGGGTTTTATGTGAGAATAATGACAAACAAGAACCCTAAACCTGAAAATATTTCAATCTTTCAGATTACACATTTTAATTACCCTTATTGTATTTTTTGATTCTGAAATCATTGGACAGTCTTTGAAGGAAGGATTTTTCTTCAACCTATAACATTTCCTATGATATGTGGTGGTTCTATTTTGTATCCATTTCCTCATTCTTATTTTCGATACATCGATTCAACTCAAAGAATACCTTTTATTTAAACTAGTGAACTACATAAAGATGTTTGAAAACATCATTTTATTAATTTTAATTCATATTACCTATTCCTCTCAAATGAATATCTTGAATTCTAAAGCCCTAGGAGCAATGAAACATCTTTGATGTAAATGAGAATAATCTAATAATTAACCCCAGATTTTTTCAGCACTAAATGTAAAAGCAAAACGAATCAGTGTTAATGATGAAGGAAATTTCAGACCTAACGGCCCTAAGGTATCAAGTGTTTTTACTAGTCAAGGAATGTATCAATTATATGTAGTTATTCAATGAGGTTTGTTTTGAAGGAAACTAGTTTTTCATGAGCAATGATCATGACGGTGTTACTTTCAGAGTTCATGCTGAGAAATTACTTTTGTAATTTTTTTTCTGTCCAACTGACATACCACATTTATTTATGTGAGGTAAAAAACTAACCTCTAACTCCCACAGCCAGTATCTGGTTTCAGAGAGCACTGCTCACCATGGAGTAGTTATTAAACACTTTCTATTGATGCAACTACTGGGTCTAATTGTCAAACCAGTTCATAATCTTCTTGTTGCTAATGGAGAGTGCCACAAAATAAAGATGTGAGAAATAGTGCTTCATCTATCTTACTCCCTTTGTTTACTCCCTATGGGGTACCTCAAGATGTCACCACCATTCAGTAATTCAATTTCATTAAACACAGAATTGATTCAATTGTACAATTATTCAAATATAAAATTCAAAAAAGGATGATATTTTTCTTTCCTAGGAGACAAACATAAATGTGTCATTGGATACTTTAAAAACATTTTTCTACTATGATTATGAAATTAACTTATTTTCCAGGAGAAAATGTATTTTTTGTAATAACCCAACTGATCTATCAATGAACATGTTTATGTATAGATGTATAATACATGCCTAGTGAGACAATTTCTTTAAAATGAGAAGTCTACCATATTTTTCCCTACTGTCCAGGGAACAGGAGGTTATACAGTGAGTCTGAAAGAAGCCAAATGATTAGCTAAAATAGCAACTAAAAGATCAGGAAAAGATAAATGCATTAATAAAGTCCCAGATTTTATGAAAATGGCAGGCTGCCTTGTTAGGTACAGGGCAAAATTTATGACCCTCCACAGTGTTGACACTACCCTATAGAATTTTTTTATGGCTTATACAAGTATAATTTTTCACTTTCCTACTGAAACAGTTTACTTATGTTACCTTAGTATTTTGAATGTGTCCCCATTCTTTTTTTCTTCCCTCTTTTCATTCTCTCTCTTCTGTACTTTGCAGTTGCCACATCTGATTGATAACATTTTCTGTACTATCCATATTACTCTTAAAGCTCATTAAGGTCTTTGCTGACAGCAGCATTAGGCCGACATGTGCTTTCACAATGTGCATTCTGCCTGTGCTCTCACAACACCAATTGTAAGGGACTCAATTGGATTAGAATAATTTCCCTCATGAATAGATATAGGATGTCTCCATGCTCTCTGAACGTGCTCTGCAGGCCCCCATGAAAACCCAAGTGGTAAATACAGGAGGAAAAACCCCTGTCTTCGGTTGGGATTGTAACTGTTCAAACAGGTAGAGCATTGCCATAGATGGACCATGTGTCTCTCCGAATACTAGGGCTAATTTATTTCCTTTCAATACAATGATCAAGAACGACTAAATACTGTGTGGCATATAAATACATGGTATCAGATATTAGAAGAAAAGTGACAATATGATGGAAAATCTCTACATAGGTTGCACAGCTAACAACAAGAGCCACATGTCAAGCCACAACAAAGTGATTTTGATCTCTAAAGAACATTAAGATGTCATCCCAAGGTAATCGACATGTGATTGTGTACAAAAATATATATATATTTTTCCGATTTTCTAAAAGTGACTATAAAAGTACAAGAACTAACTTTCAGCTCAGAAAAACACTCCCCTTAGTCTTTTCTCACAGATGCCATAGAGGAGTTTCAGTCATGCTTCTCAGGGTACAGATTACATTTAGTCAATGTGTGAAATTTCTGCAGAAAATAGGTGGGAGAGAGAATGCAATTGTATTCTGCCAAATAATTTTTTAAGCCATGGAAATAAGCACTACCTCATGTGTCTGAAGAAAACTGGAGTGATACTAATCAGAACATTCCGTGAAGAAAGTTCATATGCTTTGGCAATTTTTTTGCCTTTCTCTGCTTTTATTTTCTGGAGGCTCTGTTGCATTTCCCACAGACAAGCACTATATGCTCTTAGCCCTTTGGAGCTTATTGATTCAAGAAGACAAAAGGAAGGTGAAGATGACTATAGGAGGATACATATTAAAGCACATCAGGGTCTTTCTACAATATTGTTCTAGGAGTCTATATCCTAAGACTGCAGAGGCCTTGTATAAGGTGATTAGTTGCTAAACTGATGTCCGATGGTAGGTTTTCATTTGATTATTTTACATTCCATTCTAAAGCAAAAGATCATTATAGTAATAAGTTCCAAAATATTTGAAAATGGAAATAGAGTTAGTAAAAAATGGAAAAAAATTAATAAATATGGAAGGAAGGAAGGAAGGAAGGAAGGAAGGAAGGAAGGAAGGAAGGAAAGAAGGAAGGGAACTTAAGCAAGTTCAATAATTTTAATTTTTTTCAAGGTCAGATTAATTGAGATCTTTTTACAACAGCATCTTCCCCTTAGCTAATGCAGGGATCCCCCAAGATATGATCCTAGCAAAGGAGCAAAGAGTTTTGACCACAGCACAAGAATGACTTCAGGGTTCTTTCTCAATTTAGGCTGAGAACTTTAAGAACTTACCCGCAGAACAGAGAATGCCCTTCTGAATTAGATGTACTATGTGCTGGATGTGACCCTGAAGAATTTCACATCTATAATTTCCCCTTCAAAAACGACAGTTATAATCAAGGTCATGACATTTCCTCCCAACAACACACAATTGATTCCTTACTTATGTTTTGTTCTGAAAATGCAGAACAGGCATTCGAGGGCTAAGTATCAATACCATGAAAAATGGAAAGATGTCAGAAAGAACAATTTGCAGCCGACCATGTGCCTTCTCTGAGAGCTGGTTACACAACTCAGCAAATACATGGCATGCACTTGTCTAGAAGAAGATGGACTGCAAATAAATTATTAAGCTTTTCTTACTGGCGGATGAGACATTTTCACATAGACTGCAATGCGTGTTATCACATACGACAAAAGGATAAACAGGCATAGACCAGCTTGAAGAAAATTGATAGTGACTTGTACATCCTTATTCATAACCACTTTTTTCCAGATTAAGAAAGCTTCAAACAGCAATTTCTATATTAATCCTATAGAAATCTTTACCAATCTCAAAATCTCTCTCTCTCTCTCTCTCTCTCTCTCTCTCACACACACACACATACACACCCAAAACACTAGAAACAAAAAGAAAACATTGATCAAAAACTAAGAATTTTAATTTGCTAGCTCAGATTTGTTGAATAGTCAAACTAGATTGTATTTTAAGGAAGGTGAGTGAGGAGGAGCAGGTAGTTGACTGGATGGCTAAAGATGAAATCTTATTTTCTAACTACTCTATGCTAGGAATATCCAAATGGCTCTTTTCATTCTTATGAGCAATTCTGTTTTACCCTCAGTCACAGATGTCTATTTGCCTTTGCCTATGTTAATAAAAGGAGATTATTTGAGGCAATAGATGATCGACAACTTTAATTTAGAACAAGGAAACCAGAGAGGCTAGCTTAGAAATGAGACCTAAGCAAATGTGTGTATGTGTATATATATATATATATATTTTTTTTCTATTTCAAAGAAAGAAAATAAAAACTGTTAAGAGACAGGTCCAAGGAGCCAAAAAACAAACAAACAAATAGTCGCTGTATCTCAGTATGAAAAATGTGTCAGGGATTAGAAGTGGTAGAATATAAAATAACAAAATGTTAGGAGTCCATCTTTTTTTTAAGATTTTATTTATTTATTTATTTGTTTGTTTGTTTGTTTGTTTCTTTATTTATTTGACAGAGAGAAACACAGCTAGAGAGGGAACACAAGCAGGGGGAGTGAGAGAGGGAGAAACAGGCTCTCTGCAGAGCCAGAAGCCCGATGTGGGGCTTGATTCAGGGACTCCAGGATTGTGACCTGAGCTGAAGGCAGATGCTTAATGACTGAGCCACCCAGGCACCCCAGGAGTCCATCCTTTTGATGAACGTCAGGAAAGCCAAAGAGAAGAATTTTGGGGACAACCGAAGTCTCAACTCAAAGCAAGACCACTGAATTGAATTTATGTCCTACCCTCTGCATTCTTGTTTCAGTAAGGGAGCATGTGGTAAGAAAAGACTTTTGTGGAGTATCTTGTCTACAATGTTGTCCAACAGATCTTACCTGAATCTGTATACATATGAGGGATTAAGAAGTTTTTGTTGCTCTTTAATTCTTATCAAACGATGAAGACCTGCCTTCAATTTGAATTGTATAATTATACAAAGCAACGGATTCTATTGAATTTAACAGTTCAATGGATGGAAAGAGCAGAATCTAGAAATACCAAGATGAATCCTAAACTGAATTTCTCCATGTGACTTCACTATGGCCACTTGCCAATTAGAGAAATACATTGTGGAAGTGGCAGGAGATTGTACTTAGAGAACTTCCTACCCTCACTAGCACCTAATGCTGCAGTTTCTTGAGAGAGGACACATAAAGAATATGAACTCATCACCCTTGGGGCCCATTTCTGCCTTTCTCAGTTAGCTCAGCCAAAAGCTGGCTCAGTAGATGTGACTTAGTTCAGTGAAGAACTGCTGACACTAGAGACTGAGCTCCCGAAGCTTCCATTTCTGAGGCTATTTCTTAGACGAGGATGTTTCCACTCTGTTTTCTGCCACTCTGGAAGCTGGATCCCTCTTCTGGAACCCTGCCATATAGTACGTTCTGTCCAGCACTCTCTCTTTCCAATTTATGCTTTGTGAGATAATCAGAGCTATATGACCTAGTGTGTTTTTCTCTTTCTCAGCCAATATATTTTTCTCCCTAAACCTCATATTATATTCATACCCTATAATATTGGTGGGGGTGGTGTGTGTGTTGTGTGTGTGTGTGTGTGTGTGTGTGTGTGTGTGTGTGTGTGTCTCCCTTTAGAATAGCAACTGTAAGACAAAGTTGACAAAAAAAACTAAGCTGATAACTATCTGGATTCTCTTCCTCAAAAGTTCAGTAGCTGTCCCCGACTGGTCTTGAATCCAAATAGTCTGTGATCATTTTTCCTAGAATGTCCCAATATTCTGAGTCCTGTTGGCTCTGTTTTATTAGATACCTGATGTGTCCATGTCTCTGTGTGTTTTACTGTTATTATTTTAATAAGAAAACAATTATAAAGCACTTTTCTTTTTTCTTTTTAATTGTACTTGTTTATTTGAGAGAGAGAAAGTGAGCAGGAGAGAGAACACAAGCCAGTGGGGAGAGGCAGAGGGAGAAGCAAACTCCCCACTGATCAGGGAGCCCAGCGCAGGACTTGATCCTGAGGCCCTGGGATCATGACCTGACCCCAAGGCATACGCTTAACTGATGGAGCCACCCAAGCACCCCAATAAAGCATTCTTCTATATTAAGTACTCTAATTATCATACATGTATTAATTAGTTTAGTCCTCATAACAGATTTATGGGGCTACATAGGATTATTATACACATTTTAAAGATGAGGAAAAATAGGTCACATAGAGTTTAAGTACTTTGTCCAAAGTCACCCAACCAGAAAGTGGCAATTTGGATTGGCTCTAAGTGGTCTGGCTCCTGATTTCCAGGTCATGTTATCTCTACTCAGCTGTGCCGCTCCTACTGCTATCTTTCATTCTCTTAAAATAAATAACTAAGCAAGCAAACAAACAAACAAATAAACCTGTGGTCTAAAATCCAAAAGCTACAAAAAAACCATGTGAAAGGAAGTTCTTCCATAAACCTACCTCCCAGCCTTTGTGTTTTTTCTCCAGAAATGACCATTGTTGTTGTATCCTTGAGTGTTCTTTCCGAAATATTCTGTGTAAATATGAGTAAATATAGCATATATACATTTTTCCTTGTTTAAATGAAAATTTCAGCTTACTAAATATATTTAATGTTGAGGGGTTTTTCCACTTAATTTTACAGCTTTTTAAATATCAGTTTATAAACACTGCTTCATTCTTTCTAAATGGCCAAACATTTTTCTGATATATGGATGTAGCAAATTTATTTGATGGATCTCCTTTAAGTTGTACAATTAAGTGATTGCAAGTCATTTACCATGCAGAACACCTTACATGTCAGATTGTAAATCCATGAGTTTTCGATTGGGTAAGTTTTTAGAAATGGAATACCTAAATTTAAAAATATCTGTCATTTCAAAGAAAAAAATTAAGACTTATTTATTTTTGAGGGAGGAGGGGCAGAGAGAAAGAATTCAGCAGACTATGCACTAGTGTAGGGCCCCACACATGGGACCAAGATCATGACCTGAAACCAAGAGTTGGATGCTTAACTGACTGCACCACCCAGGTGCCCCACAAAATATCTGTCATTTTAATTGTTACCATCGAATTACCCCCTATAGAAAGCTGCCTTAATTTACATTCCCACCAGCAACCTGTGAGAATGTCTGCTTCCTCCCCATACCCTCACCAACACAGTGTATCATCAGAATTTGTAAACATTTCTTTGGGTCTTTGCCAATCTAAGAGGTGAAAACTTTCATTTTAGTTTCAGTCTGAATTTTTGTTTTCCTTCTCCATGAAGTGTTTTTTCAAATCGTTTTGCACATTTTCCTGTTGTATTGCCAGACTTATTATACTTGTGAATTTTTAGGAAACTTTTTCATGTTAAAGTCTGGTCCTTTGATAGTCTATAAATTGTAATTATTCTTTCTCAAATTAGTGTTTGTCTTCTAACATTATTTATTTTGAATCTTGGAGGAATTATTTTTATGCAGTTGATTTAATCAATAATTTTTTAAATGACTTTGAAGATTTATTTCATACTTAGAAAAGACATAGCTTTCCTGAAGTAAAAAAAAAACTCCATTTTTTCTAATAAGTTATGATTACATTTTTATTTTACATTTGTATCTTTGACTTATCTAGAATTCATTGGAATAAAAAGTAGAGTTTTAAAATCAGGCATTCTTGGGTGTGTTCTCAAACAACTATCTTGTTCCATTATGCCTTCCTTTACTGAAATATTGATAATATCCATTTTTTATATATTTGTGTACTTTGGTATACACAAATTTTATTCTGGTTTGTTGATTTGTATATTCATATGCCAGTGCAAAACTATTTCAATTGTTATCACTTTATAATGCATTTTGATATCTGGTAGGGCAAGTCACTTCTCATGATGAGTCAGAGTATTTTAGTTATTATTGTTAGTTTATGTTTCTTGTATGAATTTAAGAATTAGACTGTCTAATTCCCTCCCTGGGGAGGGAGTCACATTAACTTTATATATTAACTTAGGCAGAATTGACATCTATATGTCAATGAAAGTATAAACTATAATAGTATATTTCAAAAAATATAGGACTTTCCATTTTTTTAAGTCACGTTTTGGGTCTTACAGTAACATTTTATGGATTATTTTTTTTTCAGGACATGAATATTTCTTTTTATATTTTATCCTAAATATTTCATGCATGTTCTTAGCACTGAAATTGTGGACTTTTCTTCCATCACATCTTCAAAGCAGCCTCTTTGGAGTATGAAGGCTATTGATTTCTGTATTAATTTTTCTTTTACTTCTTTCCTGACGTATACTAATGAATCAGTTTTTTATTCCTGGAAAATGTTTGATCACAATTTTCTTATATTTTATGGCAAGATTTTTTTCTGTTAAATGCACGTAATTATTTTTTTCTTCCTTGCCTCTCTTGCTTTCTATAAAGTCAATTATTTGTTTACAGGAGTGTTTTCTATAAATTCTCTTCATATCTTCTTATATATTCTATTGTGTATCTCTTTCTATAGGATCTATTACTTTTTTTACAGTATTTCTAATTATTGAGGGATATCATTTCTTCCAATGAGCTATTTTTAGATTTGTCAGAGAAGGGCAGGATCATATTTCAACCTAGCAGAGATTCTTCTCATTCACAGAATGATGGTGTGAAAAATTTTTCTTTTCTAGCAGTTAACCAGGCAAAGATGGTAGCCCCAAACTTGCCATGATTAAACTGGTCTCAATGTGGAGATTCTGCAGCCCGGACTCCTTGGCCAAGAGTTTTTTTGCAAATGTGACATGTCTGGCAACACTGAACTTCTCCTCAGGATCCAACCGAATTCAGATACACTTACCAGTTCCTGCAGGCTATTTCTCTTGTCATAATGAGATTTTTGGTTTTGAGCATCATCCTGGGGATGTACACGGTGATGGCTTTTCTGTGATCTGTTACAGTGGGTATCTTCCTTCTGCATGCTCTTTATGTAATATACATTGCTTTGGGAGTCCTTGTTCTGATTTTATGGTTCCAAATGCTAGCTGTCTTCTAGTTTCTGCCTCACGTTGTCTTTGAAACTTCAGGGTGTTTCCCCTGAGGGGAGATCAATGCTAAGTTTACTCTGCCCACCCAACATCTTTTTATTGATCAGAAGTTTAAGACATTTTGTGAAATGACACAAAAACTCAAGACAACACACATCCTATTGATGGATAAATAATACCATTTTGTCTAAGAGACAATATTCTCTTTATTATTAAAATATATTATTAGGCCTAAATATGGGAAGACCTATTTATAGAATAGAAGAGCATTTTCTTTTTTAAGTATCATTCAATTCATTCAACAATGGTAATAAAATGTCTACTGTGTTTTAAAGACTAGAAGAGACATGAGAGAAACAAAAATTATTAGTTTTCTTGAAGCTCTTACAAGTTATTGGAAAGAGAGACAAAAGCTCGTTCAAGTGTACAAAAGAGGACCACTCAACTCAGCCTGAACAATAAGTAAGACCTCCTAAAGGAGGTGAAAGTCGAACTGCTGAACTGAGTCCTGAATAAGAAAGAACAGTTAACCAGGCAAGGAATTGAGGGAAACACTTTCCTGTCAAAATAAGTCTATGAGCAAAGGCACAGAGGCAAGAAACATTATATGTAGAGTGGTAAATAGTGGGTTTATGCCTACAGCTATACCAATTTGAAAATCCCAGATGTTTGCCTTAGAAATAGAATGACATATGAGCGTCTCTAAAACCTTTTTTTTTTTCCTGGTTTAAATTTAAGATCTTCACTGTACAAAAATTTCATATTCCTGTTTTGTCCCTGTCCCTTCTGATAAATAACTGAATAACTAAATAAATAATAGTTTTGTGACTTTAATCTGAATTCAGTTTATCTCAGTTATCCTTTACCGAAAAGCCATTATTCGTCTGACAGTGTGCAAAATTTGTGGAGCATTTTGTGGACAGCAGGACTTTGAATCCTTAAAAGGTTAAGATGTTTATACTTGTAGTAAGTTTTTGGAAAAGGAACTTCTCCTGTTGTCACTGGCAAACACCGCAATTCATCTCACACAGTTTATCATATCATTTTTATTGGTGAAGAAATGACTCGTACAAATACTCCTTGTATATTTATAGCATTTATGGTTGACTTTCCACATGGCAAGGTATTTTTTTATATAAATATTAATGTGCATTGCTTAATGTTCTTTTATCCATGACCTAATTTTCTTTGGCATTTTACTTAACAAACTTGCAAAATTTGAAAATGCTTCATGCGCATTATTTTAATGTATGTTCTGCTTATTTATCTATGGAAATCAAAGCAATTCTTTAACTTTAATACAATCAGCTAATGATCTCTCTGAATTCCTCCCATTTATTCCTAACTTTTTCAGTCATTAAGGAAATCAAGCTTAACTACATCATCCTTAAAAGTTTTTGCTGTTTGGTATAGAAGAATATAAAATTATAGATTCGTTTTCATATGTTTTTCCTTATAACCCAAGTAAATTTCTTTTAATATGTACTTTTGCCCCAAGCAAGACTTAAAAATGCAAAGTAAACTAGAGAAAACACCTGTTAGAGTTAGGATCCATTTGATTTGTTAAAAAAGATTTTATTTATTTATCAGAAAGAGAGAGAGAGAAAGCACAAGAACACAAGCCTGGGGAGCAGCAGACAGAAGGAGAAGAAGGCTCCCTACCAAACAAGGAGCCTGATGTGGGACTCTACCCCGGGACCCTGAGATCAGGACCTGAGCTGAAGGCAGATGCTTAACCAACTGAACCACCCAGGAATTCCAGGATCTATCTGATTTCTGAATCCAGTCTTGTTTTAGGAGGCTCTTTGGACACTAAACCTGAGACAATCGCCTGTCTGACCTGTGGATCAGAACCAAGCTGCCTCCTCTTGTGTGCCAGTATTCATGTACTATAGTAGTTTGGAGCAAATATTAGTGAATAGAGCAGCTATGTTGGGTCCCTGTTGATGCCAGGTCTCCAAATGGAAGATAGTCCCCAAAAACTATCACCATGGATTAAAATAATACAGTGGAGGTCTGAAGGGGAGAAAGAAGAACATTTTAACCCAAATGTAGATGTTAGTTACCTATAGATCATCCAAAAATGCCTCATTTTCCTGAAAGGAGATGAACTGATAATGTTTTCAGTTAGCTGTGAATTTCTGAGAGTTGAAACAGTTAATTGATACTACAGTATTCCTGAACAGGCTAGGCAGAAATATGAATGTTTAACAGATAGAATGCCATGCTTTCAAGAAATTAATCGGCTATTCATTCAGTCTTTAAGCATTATTGGAATAAGAATTACATTTGAATTTTTAAAATGATTATGAACTGGATAAAGGCTAAGAATAAACCTGCATTTTTCTACTACTGCTGTGGGAAAAGGAAGCCCTTAATTACAATGCTTGTCTTTGAATAATATTTCAGTTGTAACAGCACATTTTTTCCAATTTTGCATGATAAGTGCATTAATATTTATTCATATTCTATGACCTTTACATGATTCTCCTGGGCACTATTTTCCAAACTATGATGTTTGCTCTTTTTTTCTCTCTTTAATCCTTATCATTTATGCACTTCTTATTACTCACATTTTATGAGCATGTTAGGATTATTATGGAATGAGTTGGAATGAGACCTGACTCTAACTTCTTTTCATCGCATTTATCCTACGGCAGTGGGTACACAAATTTATACACTTGTCAAAAATGATTGTCTTGAGTGATGGCAGCAAAAATGGCAGAGGAGGGAATTCAAGAAAAGTCCATCCGTCTGCAAAAGCAATGAATAAACTAGCAAAAACTATCAGAATCAACTTTTTTTTGGAACTCTAGAAATCACCCAAAAGCTTGAAGCAACCAGGGAAATACTTTCCACAAGGAAGTTGAACCTTGGTAGACAGCTTTCTGGCATTTTAACTGACCTTGGTCACATCCCTTGTCCCATTGCTTGGCAGTGGCCTTGAATGACAGCCCATAGCCAGAGCAAAGAAGAATGAGCTGTCTTCTCAAAGAACTGTGAGAGTTTGTCTGACCTGTGGTGATTCTCTGGGGGACTGGCTCAAAGGGTTTGCGTAATCTCACCTAACTTTGAAGCCTCCCAGTGCTGAGGTGTGACATTCATCAAAGACATTTAAAGAAAAGTGTATTAGCTTCTGCTGCCTTGGGCAATGGATGTGAGTGGAGATGAACAGCAGAGTAGCCAGATGCCTAGGAAAAACGGTTGGATGATGAGAAGCTTAGAGAAAAAGGGATGTGAAAACTCTGATATGGTCCTAAAAGCCTAAAAGGCCACGTGCATGCCCAAAAAAGATGTGAGAAGGCCCTAACTTTCATGTGCGACTGACCTTCAAGTTCAATGAAAGCAGAAAGTAAGGCAATAGCATGCTCGTTAACCGTCTACCCCAGTACTGAAGGTGTGTCCATACACAAACTCATCTGCAAAGACTGAATCATTTTCCTTTTGTTTTTTACACAGGTGTTAAAATGTATGTCCAATTACCAGCTGACCACTAAGCGAATAAAATATAGACTTCAGTGGCCACACATTACAAAGAATATAGACTTTACAAAATTAGACCAGGATGATTCTTAAACAAACATATAACAATAAAGATAACAAACAAAAAAGGTAACAAACAGAAACAAACTCTTGCAAAGGGAAAATCTGACTTTCAGAGTTACCACATTAGAACACTCAAAGTGTACACTTTTCAACAATGCCAAAAATACGCATATAAAGAAACAAGAAAGTAGAATTAACTCAGGGGAAATAAAGACATTAACAGAAATGGTCCTTGAGGGAGCCCAGAGATTGGACTTAATAGGCAAAGATATTAATTCAGCTGTCTTAAATATACTTAAAGAACTAAATGAATCCAAAACTTATGGGACACGATGAGAGGAGGGCTCAAGAGAAACTTATCCTTATAAATGTCTACATTAGAAAAGAAAAGAGATCTCAAATCAATAACTTAAACTTCCACCTTAAAGACATGGAAGAAGGAAAGCTAAACCCAAAGCAAACAAACAGAAAGAAATAATAAAGAGCAGAGCAGAGATAAATTAAGTTGAGATAGAAAAGCAATTGAAACAAATTGATGAAACCAAAATTTGGATCTTTGAAAGGATTAACAAAATTGACAAACATTTAGTGAGACTTAGCAAGAAAAAAGTAAAACTAGGAGTAAAACTAGATGGACCTATACAGAATAAAGAGATCCAATCAATACAGGGGAAATCTCTAACAACAGAAAAGTTACCAGATGGCTTCAATGGTAAATTTTAGCAAACATTTGGGGCGCCTGGGTGGCTCAGTTGGTTGGACAACTCCCTTCGGCTCAGGTCATGATCCCGGAGACCCAGGATCAAGTCCCACATTGGGCTCCCTGCTCGGCGGGGGGCCTGCTTCTCCCTCTCTCACTCCCCCTGCTTGTGTTCCCTCTCTGGCTGTGTTTCTCTCTGTCAAATAAAATCTTTAAAAAAAATTTTTAGCAAACATTTAAAAAGTTAAAATCAATCTTTAACCCTTCCCCAAAATAAACAAAAGGTAAAACTTACCAACTTGATGTTGGTAAGACATCACAAGAGAAGAACACTATAGAGCACTATCCCTTATGAATATAGATGAAAAAAATCCCTGATAAAAAATTAGCAAACTGAAGCCAGCAGCACACTAAAAGGATTATATATCATGATTAAATTCTATTTAAAGTGCATTTTAAAAAGTACCTAGGAATAATTTTAATCAAAGGAATGTAAGTCATGTTCATTGAAAACTACAAAAGATTTTGGAAAGAAATTAAAGAAGATCTAAATAAGTGGAAAGACATCTGTGCTCATGAATGAAAAGCTTAACATTGTTAAGATGATAATACCCTCAAAATTGATCTAAGTATTTAATGCAATCTATCAAAATTCTGACAACCATTTGGCAGAAATGGACAAGCTAATTCTAAAATTCATACTGAAAATAGCAAGGTATCCTAAATAATAATTTTTAAAAGTGAAAAACTAGAACAAAATAGGAGAACTCAAACTTCCTGACTTCAAAACTTATAGCAAAGTTACCCTAGTCAAAACAGTGTGGTGTTGATGTAGGGATGGATACATAGATCAATGGAATTGAATTGAGAGTCCACAAATAAATCCATATATCTTTGGTCAGTTGATTTTTGACAAAAGTGCCAAAGCTATTCAATGAGAAAAAAATAGTCATTTGAGATAGCTGTATATTGCATTCTAAAACATAAATTTGGACACTTACCTTATACTGTAGACAAAAGGTTAATTCAATGTATCAAAGATATTAATGTAAGAGCTAAAATTATAAAGCTCTTAGAAGAAAATGTAAGTGAAAATCCTCATAATTTTGGGTTAGGAAACAGTATTTTATTTTATTTTAATATTTTATTTATTTATTTTTCAGAGAGAGAGGGAGAGAAAGCACAAGCAAGGGGAGTAGCAGGCAGAGGGAGAGGGAAAAGCAGACTCCCTGTTGAACCGGGAGCCAGACATGGGGTTCAATCCCAGGAATCTGGGATCATGACTTGTGCCAAAGGCAGATGCTTAATCTACTGAGCCACCTAGTTGTCCCTATATGATTCCATTGATACAAAATGCCCAGAAAAAGTAAATTCATAAAGAACAGGATGTAGATTAGTGGTTGCCAGGGACTAGAGGAAAAGTGAATTGAGACAAACTGTTTAATCAGTATAGCTCCTTTTTGGGTGCTAAAAATGTTCTGGAATTAGATTGAGGTGATGGTTGTATAATATTGTGAATCTAATAGAAAAACACTGATTTTCAAACATTAAAATAAATTGATAAAGTTTAAGTTGTGTGAATTTTATCTCAATTAAAAATCATCAAATTGTGGACTTAAAATTATTGTTTTTTTACTTTTAAATTATACTTCAATGAAGTTAATGAGGTTGTGTTATAAACTAAAAGTAAGTACCTAAATAAATGTCTAGAATTGTATATTAACAGAAAATATCTGTTATTTCAAATATAAAATAATGTTTTTCTTATCTATTTACTGTAGTTATTTTATAGTGGAAAATGTAACATATATTTGAATTTCTTCAGAAGAGATGGTCTCATTTTACATCAAAAAATTGAATCCATTATTTTTTTTGAGGTTTTATTTATTTATTTACAGAGAGATCACAAGCAGGCAGAGAGGCAGGCAGAGGGGAGGGGGAAGCAGGCTCCCTGCTGAGCAGAGAGCCCAATGGCAGGCCTCCATCCCAGGATCCTGAGATCATGAACTGAGCCGAAGGCAGAGGCTTTAATCCACTGAGCCAGCCAGGAGCCCTGAATTCATTATTTTTAAGAAAATAATTTAACTTTTTATGCCATAAAATTAACTTTTGTCTACTTCCCATTTACTGTTTTGAAGTGTTCTACCAAATGGCAATACAGGGTGTATCAGACTCCCAGTCTGATATGTCATACCTGCAACTTACCATCTACTTTCCAGTTTAGAATTTTTGACTTGAAAAAGACCTAGAGTTTGCCCATTGCAACAAGAAAACATAGGAGACCAGATGCACCAAAGTGCTTTCCATAGGTGATATGGCTTAAATCAGAAGACTGATCTCACTGTATTTTCTTGTTAGTTGTTTACAATATAGCCTGGATTTTTTTTTTAAGTTAACTTGCTATTTGTTTGCAAATTGCTCATGTGGGACTGATGTATGGTAGGAAGTATGAAAACCTATATACACACTAAGACAGAAAATCCGAACTGCAACCATACCACAGGGGTTGATACAGAAGAATCTGAGAACAAAGATGCCTTAGAAGACTTTTAGCTCTAATAGAATCTGGTTACTTTGAAAAATAAGAAATAATTAGATTGCTAAATTCAGTGAGATTATTAATTTATGATTTAAAAAAATAACTGAATTTTATTTTGTATATTAAATATCAGGAATCTGATTATAAAACAATAACAAAAATGTTGAGAATGAGATGTTCTCATAATCTAGAGAATTAGACTAAGCTGAGAAGAAAAATCCTATATAAAGCAATGCTATCTTTCCTTGATTCTAGTATTTTTCTCTATTTTTCCTATTTTGTGTTGCATGCTTTATATGTTTGACTCATTAATTTCTAATTATAATTTAAAACATAACTTATGTAAATGCTAATTGTTGAAGACATGGGCTTCGAGTTTGTATTTTTCAAAAATAAATTGTATTACTCTGCATAATTAGCAACACAGAGAACTCTGAGAAATAATTATGCAGAGTCTTAAGAAATTTACTTAACACCACAAATAATAATGAAAATTTAGTTTTTCTATATGGAAGTGAAATTTACTATATTATGCTGTTTTATTTGGATTTACAATAATATAGCATCCTCTGGAAAATAGAGTAGTCAGATTCTTCATTTATGGTGGTCCTTAATGCAAATGACGTAGAATAAGAACAGGACCAAAATACCGGAACTTGAAGAACACACTGTTATCAGATCATGCCTTTGCATTGAATTATATTTATGCTAGATTTTCTACCAAAGTTGTCTTATACGGCCTGACTCTTCTTTATCTACATTGTCTTATCAATTCTTTCTCTTCTTTTGCTGGGTGAAAAATTTCTTTCCTTTTTTTTTTTTTCTTTTTTAAAAAAATTTTATTCACATATAATGTATTATTTGTTCTCTTTTTGACCTACCACAAATTAAAACATGTTGACTTTCAGGAGGGGAAATGTAAATCCTTTTACATTCATTCATTTAAAATGAATACATTTTGGGATGCCTGGGTGGCTCAGTCAGGTAAATGTCTGCCTTCCACGCGGGTCATGGTCCCAAGGTCCTGGGATCAAGTCCCCGCATTAGGCTCAGCGGGGTGCCTGCTTTTCCTTTGCCTGCTGTTCTCCCTGCTTGTGCTCGCTGTCTTGATATCTCTCTCTCTCTCTCTCTGGCAAATAAATAAATAAAATCTTTAAAATAAAATAAAAAATAAAATAAATAAAATGAATACATTTTAAAATATATCCCTTCCAGGAAGTATTTGCATTTTTATAAGGTAGCAGAAGACCTGCAAAAGGTTAGATCTCTATGAATGACATTTCGAACATTTAATGTAGGGTGCTTTTAGATTTATGGATGTTTCCAGGACTCCTAAGATTTACCACATGGTGTGCACCTGCTCTGACCACCTGCAAGGTTAACTCCGTGTCTATTTGGTGTTCAGATCTCCCCTCACCATCTGGAACATTCCCGTCAGCAAAGCCATATAATTGAAAATATTCTCATTCTCTGCTTCTGCTCTGTTTCTCAACATAACAGGGTGATTTGAGAAGGGCACTGATGTGGGTTACGTTGGTATGAAATGAATCTTGCTCTTCCGAGTGTTTCTTTCCATGCCCATAAGGACTTGTGGTTATAGGATGTGCAGGCTGCCATACTGGCAAGCCCAGGCTCTTGTCGCTAGCTCTCTGGCAAATGTTGCAGGCCACTTCCACTTGGTGCCTACAACTTGGCAGTCCCAACAGAAACACAGAGTAGGGATACGCTGATGGACAAAAGAAGCAACTGCCTTGTCACAGGTGAGAAAGGCTTGCTCTTTATGGAGGAGAGTAGGGCAAGCTGGGTGGGGAGGCAGTGAGAGCCAAAATGTTCTCTTTGATTAGCAACTTCGAGAGATGCTTTGTTGTTCCTATAAAGACTGCTATGGACAAGGTTTTACCCTCTTTAACATAAAATATTCAAAAAAGAATGTTTTCTTAGCCAATATTGGCTACAGGGATCACCATGAGAGAAATGTTAAGAAGAATTGTTTCTTTGGGAACAGAATTATAAAGGGGGAGGCCATCCTTTAGGGGTGGCAATAATGTGGACAAAGTAGATGGAAGTGGAAGAAAGAATAGAAGGTAAGGGGAGTGGCCCAGAAGGACAATGGAGCAACAGTTATAGAAGAATAGAATAGAAGGTAAGGGGAGTGGCTCAAGTTAACAGATAAAATCAAGTATTTGAATGGACAGTTCAGAAAACTGAAGACTGTGAACAGACTGGCCTTGAAATTGGGAAACCAAAATGATGTCCAAGAGAAGGCTATTCCAAAACCAAACCATGTATACCTGACTGGAATTTTCATTTAAATTTGAATATTTCACTGAATCTTTTTTATGTCTTTCTCAGTGCCTCTTTTTTTCTTTCTTTCTCAGGTGCCCCCACATTCAAATCCTGAGAGGTCCACCCAGAGACGACTTTCTCTTGGTATTTGAAGAGGGTGCAATGGAGCTTATCTAATTTTCTTCTTTCCTAAGGGTACTATCTAATATCTGATATTTATTCTTTAGGAAACAAAGTTCCTCTTTTTTTTTTTTCCCCCTTTTTTTATGTTCAATATCCCCAGAGTGGCAGAAAGATAGGCAGGCAGTTGGTGCTAAATAATACCCAATATTTATCTGCATATCAACAAATCAGCCCACTACTTCTGTTCTGGATAATTTAGAAAAACAAAACAGCATTTTTTTCAAAAACTGTCCCTCTAGATAAGCCCATAGCTCAGGGCTGTGTTAAAGACTGTTCCATAATGTAGAGAATCAAATTAGTATTTAATCTTACAGTCAAACCTGCACAGAAGGTTTTTATAGAAAAGAGGAAAAACAATGTTGGAGAAAACTATACTTTCTGAGCTTTTCTAAGTCTCTTCATTGCAATGCAATGTCATTATTTGGCAGAGAGAAACACAGCTAGAGAGGGAACATAAGCAGGGGGAGTGAGAGAGGGAGAGGCAGGCTTCCGGCCGAGCAGGGAGCCAGGTGCAGGGATCGAACCTGGGACTTGATCCTGGGACTCCAGGATTATGACCTGAGCTAAAGGCAGATGCTTAACAACTGAGCCACCCAGGCGCCCCTTAAGATTTTATTTTTAAGTAATCTCTATACCCAGCATGGGGCTCAAACTCACAGCCCTGAGATCAAGAGTAACATACTCTAAGGACTGAGTCAATCAGGTACCCCTGAAACATTGCTGAGTAATGTCGTTTGTTTCAAGCAATTACCATACTTGTTTTAATGTAAGTTTCATAATACAATAAATGGGAGTCAAAACCAATGTGGGAGAAGCCAATCAGCTGCGAGTTCTCTTGGCTGCCAGGATGCTTTAAACTTTTGCCCTGGCAAGCATAACAGGACAAATAATTTAGGCACTTAGAATTGTTAAGGAGCGGGGCGCCTGGGTGGCTCAGTTGGTTAAGCGACTGCTTTCGGCTCAGGTCATGATCCTGGAGACCCAGGATCAAGTCCCACATGCTTGCTTCTCCCTCTCTCACTCCCTCTGTTTGTGTTCCCTCTCTGGCTGTGTTTCTCTCTGTCAAATAAATAAAAATCTTAAAAAAAAAAAAAAAGCATTGTTATTGCTAAGGAGGCTTCAAGTCAGGGGTCCCACCCTCCTATTTGTAAAAGAGTCAAATTTAAAGAGATAGGTAAAAGAGTTAAGTTTAAAGAGATAGCTAGGAATTCAGAGCCAGTTACTTGTGCTAGTGTATTTTAGGTCTCAAGATTATTTTCCTCCAGATCAACTGGCCTCCTTTTTACTACTTTCCAGGATCTCTTTGCATGCACCTTTCCCCACTGAAAACACTACGTATAAATGCACATTTATCTCTCTTTTCCATTGGGCTGGACTCTCCATGAAGGTAGGAAACAAAGTTGCTGTCTCAAGGTTGTTCACCTCTAGCCTAGTCTCTGGCAGAGACAAGGGATCCATCAACAGCATTAGATTTATTTGATCTATGTTGAATTTCACATACATTTCAGTGGGAGTGGGGCTCACCTCATCATTAACATTCTTGGTTGCCTATGTCTCCAGTAATAATGTATATTCTTTATTTCCCTTGGTTATATACTACACCTAGTCTGTAAATTCAGTCTAAGCAATTATGTAGTCATGTCCCCTCTGCCTTCTGATATTCCCCCTTCCCACTTGAGCTCAGTCCTGACACGGTTCCCCCCAACACTGTAATGCTTTCTCCTTCCCCTCTTGCTTCTATCATTCAATATCTAAGAGTTGGAGATAAAGCTCATATAAAAAGTAAAGAGGAGGTAATGATTCTCCTAGCCCTCTGTCCTTGAATTTCCATTTACACATTCCCCAGGACACACCACAGATAGACTCTGCCACAAACTTACTCCTTATTTATGAATCATGACATGCACTTTTCTGAATACAGTTTGCTTTGTATCTGAACTTCTTTATTGGTTGCATCTCAGGGAAGGAACTCAGAGCGCGATGTCAGTAAAGCCAAGGTCTTGGCTTGATCTCCTTCCCTTGTCTGGCCAACTTCAGCACTAGCCTGGTTTATTCTAACAGCCTGTTTTTGCTCTTTCCCTCCCTCTGGTATATAGTTCATAAGTCAGACAAGGTCTCTCTTCCACTCAGAGCCTTCTCACTAGCAGACAGCAAGTTAGAGTCCTTGTGAAACCCTGAGACATCCCTGGCTGTTAGCTTCCTGAATTACATGCTATTCTTCTCCCTTGCTCACCACCAGCCTCTAATAAGCTGACTCTATAGTCTCCTCAGGGCCTTTGCACTTGCCTTCTCCCTTGTCTGGAATGCAATTCACACAGATTTCCCCAGAGCTTGCTCACCCACCTTCTTCAGATTTTGACTCACATTATCTTCTGTTTATATGGCAGCCCTGACCACCCTACTTAAAATTGCCTGTACTTCTTCCCAACACTCAGAGTCTCTTCCCGATCACTCCTAATAACCTCCTGAAAATTCTCTCTACAGAATTGCTTTGAAGGTTAAATGAACTAGTATGCTCAGGAGTTATAAATTCTTCCTATCAAAAGCAATATCGAAGCCTGGCAACTTTCAATGCATTTTCTTTTGTGAAGGCATTTAACATTTTCTGAACTATACTATAGTTAATTCTATAACTGTTCTGGGCACCTGGGTGGCTCAGTCCGTTAAGCAGCTGCCTTTGGCTCCAGTCATGATCCTAGGAATCAAGTCCTGTGTCAGGCTCCCTGCTCCACAGGGGGTCTACTTCTCCTTCTGCCTTTTCCTTTCTCTCTCTCATGAATAAATAAATAAAATCTTTTTTAAAAATTCTGTAAAGGCTCTCTCTCCTATCCCTGACTGGAAGCTCCTTAGAGGAAACCTATCTCTTCCATTTCTCTGATTTATCTGCATCTACATCCTCAGTATGAACCAAAAGCCAAATCCTTACTTTGCCTATACCATTAAAAAAACAAAACAAACCAAAACCAAAACCAGTAAAAGAACCAACTGGAAGTTTCAAGGATTGATTCACAGTCCTGTTCTGAGTCCCAAGGAAAGTGATAACAGTTTCTACAGTCTAGGGTAGGGTCTTGGTGAGCACCATCAGAAACCTTTCCATTCTGTTCAGTCTTTACTCATTTATCTTTCTCAGTCTCAGTTCCAGAGCAAACCTAGAACAATTCTGGAATGGAACATACCTACTGTCACCGAGGCACGGCCTGACTTTGCTGTTCAGACTGTTCTCTGAATTCCACATTTAAGAACTAGAAGTCTGACAGATTTTCTTCTCAGCTGAATTTTAGTCAGGGTCCTCTGACTCTTTTTGACTAGAATCCAACCTTGGTCTATAGAAAGAACTGTGAATGCTCAGCACAAGTGATATCCACACATTTTGAGGTGCACCATTGTCCCTCCCACTCCCAACCCTTACCACACACACTAAGAGATGTGAGTAGCATAATTGCTAACAGCTCATTGGTCTCCAACATCCCTAGATGTATCCAGCTTCTCCTTTAAAGTTCCTCTTTAGGAAAGCTCAAGACTGCCAGAAGAATTTAGTGTTGAGATATATGCACATCAGACATTTGCCCTGTACTTTTAGAATTTGGCGTCCCTACTGGGTTTTTAGAAATGTCCATCCCCTTCATTCCTCCTCCTTAATCCCCCATTCTCCCTTTGAAACATCCACTCTTCTCCATAGAGATCAGAGTTGAACTCAGTTTATATTAAAGTCTCTCCTGCTGTAGTAGTCTAAATAAAAATCTGTCTTGCCACCTTTAACAAATGGCTAACTCTGTGTCTATTTGACAGATCTGAACTCTAGGTTCAGAGTTGAGAGGAGGAGGCTGAGAGGAGGAAAAGATGAATGTCAGAGTGACTTCTGGGATGCCTTGCACCCATGAAAATTTCCCTAGTGCAGAGTTTCCATAAGAAACATGTGTGTTGTTTTTCAAACATAAAACTTATCAGATCTTGCAATATCATTTTTGGAAAGGCTGTATGGAAATACATATTTTTGGATTTTTCTATTAAATATTTTAGAAAGAAATAGCATTATTAGTGTAGTAGGACTTAAAGAGCCTATTAACAAGAATATATATATATATTTAAAAAAACAATAATTTAGAAAAACATTCATCTCAAAATTTCAAGATTGTTGCCCCTAGGCTTTAGTTCAATAAATGCAGCTACAGGACATGATGTTGTCATCTACTGCTGCTTAATAGGACTGTCTTATAATTCTTCTAATTTATCTGGATTTTCAAAGCATTTGTTTGACAGATTTTAGATGAGCAGCTAATCTGTCATTTACAGAAGGGACAGTGATGAGAGGGAGCCATGCCTAATTCATCCATATGCTCTTTTATCTGTTGATTTAATTTATTTAGTTCATTCTTTACTAAAAGTATTGACAGAGGGGGAAAATATTTAATCATAGTCTTGCAGGTTCAAAAAAAAAAAAAAAAGGGATGCTGATATCAGACTCAGCAGCAGGAGAAAACTGGAATGTTGATGACCCCAGGAGGAAAGAAAAATGTGATTGAGTGATGTTTATCTGACCTATTTTATTCTGAATTGTTATGGATGCAGCAGTAGTGGTGGAGAGCTTCATGCATGTGACAGGTATTCACCAAAGGATTTTTTTCTGTACTGTGTGTAATCATAAACATGATTTTCTACCCACATCTTAGGGTTGTGATTGCAGCAACTCTGAAGCCCAGACTTATGATTATATTTTATTGAGAAGGAATGGTCATTTTGGGTAGCTTAGACTTTGAAGGGTTGTTTTTTGGTTTTTTTTTTTTTGATGTTGTTTGTTCTATTTTAAATTTTTATTTACTTAATTTTTTTGTTAAGCTCTCAGAATTCTTGGTCATCTGACTGAGGAGATATCCAAAAAGTTAATAATAATAATACACTAAGTTATAAAACTCTTTTTATTTCATTTTTACTTTGTTGCTCTTGGTGGTTTTAAAACCAGGGGTAAAAATATTTGTAATAGTAGGGATAGGATTCAATTTCTACTCTTAGAAAATGTTTTTTTGCTCCTCAATCAAATTGAGAAAAAACATCCCTACTGATGATGAAGCAATTTTTGTTTCTTTTTTAAGTGGGGGAGGAGTGGTTCTGGTTGACTTTGTTCCAATTGACTCTGTAGAGTGGGAAATTTAGAAATCATAAGAAATATGCTATGTAGACATAATGGAAAAGTAGAGAAACCAATTCAGAGATTTCTTAAGTAGAGGTACTGTAAGGTCTCACGACTTTTCTGCAGACTGGTATAAGACTTTGGCTTGCTTTTGCATCAAATTGTTGAAATCGTATTTATATCTTATCTTCTAGGGAGCTTTCTCCATCTGAGATGTCTATCTACATGATCACATATTCACAAGATAAACTAGTTTTCTTAAAAGTGTCAAGTATCTCAGAAAGGCTAATCCAAAGGACAAATTTTATTTATTTAACAAAGTAGTGAGCACCTACTATGCCCTAATGACTACTAAATTCCTTGTGTTCATTGGTAAATAAATGATACCTGTCTCTATGACAACAGAGCTGGGGGCTAAAACAACTGGACTCCCCTGGCTTGACACTCTCTGGAAGGTCTTTCCAGCATAGCATCTTCAGCACGGACAGACTTCTCATATGACAGCTCAGGGCTCCAGAAGTATGTGTCCCAAGAGAGGAAAAGTCAGCCTTTTATGACTGGACTTGGAAGTCATGCTGGTAGGTCATGTCTGCCTTGTTCTAAATTTCATGGTGAGTCACTAAGTCCAGCCCAGATTTAAAGAAGAGGGGATTTCAATTTTATCTGTTGAAGAGATGAACGTGAAAGATGTCAAGATAAGTTGTACAATCCACACAGTAACTTAGAAAAAGAGGAGGATGCAGTTTTCGGGGCCAAAGGAAGACATGGTTTAAGATTTCTTTGGCAAGGCTTTTATTTGGGCAATCTACAGTTTTCACACTCTTCTTTCTGACCTTCTCTTTTGTGGTTTTATAGAGAAATTGATTCGTAGCAAATGACCTGTGTTACCTACTCTAATCCTTGATTGATTATGTAAAAAGAAAGAGTAACATTTGCTTTCAAGAAAAGTCAGTCAGAGGCAGAAGTAATTCAATTTATGAATTTAATATTGCAAGCTATTGAGCCAGATCAAGAAGAGACAACTCTGCTTTGAAGATTGTTTGTCCTCAACTGAATCAACTTGGAGGTGTCAATCATTTTTTTTTCAAAGAATTTTGATGAAAAGATAATGGAACCAAAGTAAAACCTTTGATTATATGTCAGTGTGTGAGTGAGCACAACAGAAGCAATCTTCAAGAGGTGCTTCATGCTCTCCCTGAACTGAAAAAGCCAGAAAGAATGCCAGCTTCAGAGTGGTTGGCAGTTGTAGACAGTCAAGAAACATGTATTGTCCCCATCACTACTCTTCCCCTAACCCATGTACAAGGACTGGACAAAGGCAGCAAAGAAATTAATCATTGCCCCAGCCCAAGAGTCTCTTCCCCAGGTTCCACTTTGTCTAGTGTTCCATCCTCCACATTTGTTTGTTTGTTTGTTTTAAGAGAGGGAGGGAAAGAGGCAGAGGGAGAGGGAGAGGGAAAAGGAGAGAGAGAATCTTAAGCAGGTTCTAGTGCAGAGATGATCTCATGAACCTAAAATCATGACCTGAGCCAAAATCAAGAGTTAGATGCTTTATCCAAGTGAGCCACCCAGGTATCCTGTTTGTTTTTAGTTCAAGGACTTGCTGGAGCACTTTTAGTAGGTTATTGATATTAAATAGTCAGATAAGAGTCAAGAAAATGCTAGGATTGTGCTGTTTCTTGTCTCTGTCCATCCTGATTCACTCCTCACCATTCTCCACTCTGCCCTGTGTCCTGAGAAGCTCACGCTCTGGGATTACATCAATAGTCACGTTTTGTTTTGTTTTGTTAGGGCTTCAAAAACAGTGGCAGGGTTCTGAGGTGCAGAACAGAGTAATGCTGAGGTACTGTTTCCCACTTCCCCCCCCACACACACTGTGCTGAGAGCTGCCTATGTCCGTTGACTGGAAAGACAAAGATCCTTTTCACAGCCCTCTCTGCCTCAGGTTTCAATACCTTCTCTTTTCTGTTGCCCCATTCAGGTCTAAGAATGGGTGCTGGGTTGTCATTGTCATTATTTCAGAGACACCACAATGTTATTTGGTAGTTTCTTTAAACTCCACCCTCACCTTTCTAAATAGTTAGTCATTAAAACCCTCTTTAAAGTAAGTAATTTGAGTATAGCTAGAATGATTTCAAGTTTATTGCTTAAGCAACCAGATAGATACAGATGATATTTCATAAAATGAGGAGGACCAGAAGTTGATTTGGGGATGTATTACATTTCTGATGTCCATAATAGTTGAGTAGATATGCAAAAGGAAAGTTGAAATCAGCAGAGCAATCTGTGCTGAAGATAAAAAATTCAGAGATGACACAGAGATGTTATATGCCAGAACACTGCCTTCTACATGTGGATGTCAGTGGCCAGGCTGAGTGGCGGGCACAGATAAGCAGAGAGCTGGTGAGGAGCTGAGCGCTGCAAGATCAACTATGTAGACCCCAGACAGGTCAGGTCCAAGTTCCTGAGCAAAGGAAAAAAGAGCTGCCAGCTCCTGTGAAGGCTGGTATGTCGAGTGGCCTGTGAGCTCTGATTCAGTTCTGGAGTTTTCTGGACCCTAGAATAAGACTTCTCCTGGATTCCTTTATCAGGTTCAGCCTCTTAACGATGATGCCTGAGCTTTCCCTTGTTGACCACCCTCCTACCTACCCACCTGCCCCTAATCTTTCAGGCTTCTTTTCTGTAAACCTTATCCTTCCCTGTCCTACTGCTCTAGCCTTCCCTGTAATCCCAGGGAAATCCTTTCCTTATTCTGGTTGATCCCCTTTTCTCTTCCTTTAGAACCCCTTTTTTCTTCTTATTATTACTTAATAGACTTCAGTAGACCATTAAACCCAGAGTACAAATTATTAGCTGCTGAAAAACTCGTTCTCCATCCCAAAAACCTCACTGGAGGGAAAATATTTGCATTCCATCCTTGTAGTGTAACAAAGAAAGAGAAGAAAAACAGGGGCTCTGCCCTACTAAGCACCTTAAAGAATTTCAAGAAAAATGGAAGAAACTTTACAATCTGACAGGAGACAGAGGTTGGATGGGGAACTAAAAATGTAAAGTTCACAATGAAATTGTAGCATAAATAAATCAATGTATAAAAATCCATCAGAGGAGGAAACCAACAGTCAGATATTGGAACCTCCAAACTAGGAAAGTTTTAAGGGAAAAAGGAAATTTGGGATAATAGTTGAAGAAGAAAAACATGAATCTTAAGAAAAGAGGTTATCCCTGGTGAGAAAAAAAGGAGTATTCCAGTGCGCAGACAGAAACAAAAAAACTATATTTTGAATATCCAAGCACATTTTCTCTACATGACTGGTGGTGAAGAGCAGCAGAACCAAGCAATGAAGAGAATTTATTTATGAGCTGGGTTTATGTCTCTGGCCCAGAATTTAGGATAAGCCACTAGAATGTTCTGTTCTTACCATCAATAGCTGATGTGTAGATGAAATGAGGCTTTTAACTCCCCTGTGCCTCCCTGCTATGACCTGGATATACAGTCAACTTTGATTCATCTGACTTACTTCCTCAGGTCTGAGGGCAGTACTGTGTTTCCCTAAGAATAGAGGTGAGAAAATACAGCAATCCCTAGGTAAACCTGAGGCATTTTATCAGGTTCATGCCTAGTCAATCAGGAAAGAGTTTATTCTAACCAGGAAAGTACCAGCCAGCAACAACTTATGCAGCTTTGGTAAACACATACAGAGAACACACCTGTTAGAGAAGGGCAAAGCTCTGACTTGGTAAGATTAATCAACAGTGTTCAGGGCAAGATAGTTCCCGGATTCAAGGTCGTCTATGTGGATTGAGAAGATTGTTGGACTGGAATTGCATAGAAAGATATTTTTTCCCTGAGATATTAACATTACATTGTATTACTAAATTCTCTCAAATTTTAATTTCAAACTGTTATTTTACTTCTTCATAGGAAATAAGCTTCTGTCAAATCAACAGCAAGATGAAGAAGAAAAATACAACTGAACAAACTATTTGAGTGAATTGATCTAGGTCTGAATGGTAGAAATAATGACTACAATCACAGAGAGGGATCTGGGAGGGACCTTGGGTTGATCTAGGCTCCTGCAATTGTCAGGAAAATACCACCAACATTATTATCTTTGGAACTTGGGTTCTTATGTTTCCCCTTGTAAATAAGTCACCTAGAAAGTATTATTTTTTTTTCAACTCAGAAATAAAATGCACCTTGAAGAAAACATTTTCCTTTGAAAATGTGGTACCAACAAATTTCTAGATTCTGTGACTATTAAATTACATATATTAGCAAAGGAAACATGTACAGGAGAAATGAGCCCATTTGTCGGTCAGAGAAAAAATGGGAAAACAAGTAAAGAACTTAATAAAAATACCAAGAAAAATTAAAAAATACATTAAATTTAAAGTACTATGCACTGCAAACATATTGAGAGACAGGTATACTGTTCCTTGACTACCAAATTCAAATGTCAAAGGAGTACATGAGCTGGAGAATATCCCCCAAGTTGTTCTGGCTGTATATAAAAAAATATTAAGAATTATTAAATACATAATAATGAATAATAAAAATTGACTATAAACTCCACAATATCCAAATGAAATATAATTACCTAGTTCATTTAAGATAGTAAATAAATAAGCCCAAGGGGAAATATGACAATACTCAGAAAATTGAGTGGTGATATTCTTTTTTAAAATATTCTTAATGATTGTTATGCTTTATGGTATCAGACATTGCTTTGGTGTCTGGTGTCTATTTTAAAAATCTTATTAAGAATCAATCAGAAGGATGATGTCTCAGGTCACTAAAGGAAGAATTAACGAAGGAGAATCTAAAATAAATGTCAAGCCCTCTCACTAGAGGATCAGTATGGATTGTCTTCTGTGTGGACACTTGCAGTTGTGAGCCTTTAGTGGCCTGAGTGGAGAACATGATTTTTCAAGCACAAACCAAAGACCACAATAGCCATGAGACACTGCACCTAAGAGTTGTCGGTCAAATAATTTGAGGTCACTCTAAATTAAATCTAGAATTGTCAACAAATTTTGTTTGTTTTGATCATCATGGGTCTCCTAATACACCATAACATATCATGTTATCCAAGAAGGGACAATATAACAGTTCATGACCATATTTAAACATGGTTTTTCGTTTGTTTGTTTTTTCCACAGCCACTCTCAGTAGTCTTTGGTATTCTTTTTGTTTCGCAATATACCTCATAATTTTTCATGAGAATACTTTGGAAAGTGTGGAGATGCTCAGCCCATCAGTGACACAACAGTAGATAAGTTACAAATTATATACCAACCTGTGGTCTGGAGTTTACTCTGCTGTAAGTAAAATTTTCTGCCTATGTGTGCAGTGACTCTACTGGTCTTTGTAAGTAGAGAAGGTAATGGCTGAAATGGAAAAAGAGAAGGCAGTACTGTGTCTCCCTAAGAATAAAGGTGAGAAAATATAGCAATCCCTGGGTAAACCCCCAGGGTAAGGGAAGAAAAGTTACTGTGGACTATGCTTGCCCTCCACTCCTGGTGTCTTCAGTAGTATCAGTTGTAAGTGACAGGTGCTCAACTGTAGAAGACGTAGATCCTGCCCCCAGGAGCTAATCTATTTAAGGAGAAATGTAAGAGGTTCAGTAAATACATCCAGTGGGATAATTTAGTAAAATACAGGGCTCTGAGGAAGCAATTAAGAGGAGGTATAACCCAATCTTTGAATAACTGGGAGTTGAGAGTTTGCTCAAGAGTTTTTTTTTTTCAAATAAGGAATCAGAACAAGCTGAATCCTGAAGGACGAATATGAGGCAGCCAGAAAAGAAGGATGCTTTATGTAGAGGGATGTAAGGAGGGAAGAAGATGGTGGAAGGCCAGGTGACCACATTTTGGGGAGTTCCCTGAAGTGAGCTCAATTCCAGCAAAAACAAACAAACAAACAAACAAACAAACAAACACTACAGGACCACCATGAGCACCCATGAAATCAGCCTGAAATATGATATTTCGTGCTTCTGGATCACCACGGGAACAAAAACCATCAGCAAAAAGGTAGAAATAAGTGAGAGTGACCGGACGCTTACTCCCAGAGACAGGGATGAGGGGGAGGAAGCCCGCAGAGCTGAACCATTGAAAGCAAATACCCCAACACAAAAGTGCTCTGTGTGTGGGGAATAACAGCAGATTACGGTCTGAATCAGGGCGAGACAGAACCGGGAACACAGCAGAGCCCGCGGCAAGGCAAGGAGACTGTTTTTTCGCTGCTGCCACCAACGGAGCAGGGAGACGGGGAACCGCAGGGACAGAGAGTGCCCTGTGAGGTGCAAAATCAGTTTTTCCTCTGTGATAGCAGAGAGACGGGAATCTGCAGGGAGAGGAAGTGCCCCACAGCTCCAGGGAAAATAGAGGGGCTGGGGTGCAGAGTCTAACCCCCCACTGCTTAAGCCAGAGAAGCAGGGCTTCGCGGCAGGAGGGATCTCAGCGGGCGTGGATTCTATTTTTCCGCCACTGCCTTTCTCTCTCGCTTCTCTCCACTCCATGGGCCAGGCGCAGACACCCCAGGGAGGGTGATTTTACAGACTTGCGCGAGACCACAGGGGCCACGGGTCCCGGGGCACAGACAAGGTCGTGCGATCCAAAAGGAGTTGTGGTTTTGAGGTGCAGGAGTGAAGCGACAAGCGGGGGCGTGGGCAGAAATCAATCCAACCTCTGCATGTGCCAGGCTGTGACAGGCTGCCAACCGAGAGGCGGGAAAGAGCCCCTCTCTGCGTAGAGGCTCTCTCTGGGAGGAAGGTCTGGGCACAGACATCTTGCTCCAACCTGACTTCCTCAACAGCTGAAAAAGACGTAAAAGAACAATGCTCCACCACCAGAGAATTGTAACCTGACAACCTGGTTACCATTGAGACCAGCCTCTAGCAAGGGGGCAGAGAGACAACCCAGGTAGAAGGACTGAAACAGTGCGGCAGGCCCCACCCCCAGAAAGCAAGCCAGGAGCTCGGGAAGACAACACTCAAACTGCAAAACCCCAAATCGGGGGAAAGGCAATTTATTAAACTCCTGGCACTGACTACAAGTACCAAAAGCCCTACACGTTATTGATATAGTTTTCCACCTTATTTGCTTTTTAAAACTTTTTTCTATTTTTACTTTTAAAGCTTCCATTTTAAGCTTAAAAATACATTCTCACAGTTTTTCTTCTTTCAATTTTTAACCCCCTTTTTATCACAACGTGATACTCAATACAATACCCCATAACATTTTTTTTACCTTGAAATTTTTTCTTTTTTTTTTTTAAAGATTTTATTTATTTGATAGAGAGAAACACAGCCAGAGAGGGAACACAAGCAGGGGGAGTGAGAGGGAGAAGCAGGCTTCCCGCCGAGCAGGGAGCCCGATGTGGGACTCGATCCCGGGTCTTCGGGATCATGACCTGAGCCGAAGGCAATCGTCCAACCAACTGAGCCACCCAGGTGCCCCAAAATTTTTTCAAACACACTCCTGTATTTTCTGCTCTTGTTGTTGCCTCTTGTTTCCCTATTTGCTTTCTCTATTTTTCCCTTTCTTCTCTCCTCTTTCCTTTATTCTCTCTTTTACGTGTACATGTAGTTATAAGCTTCAAGTCAATCCCACATCCCTATTCAATACTACCCCTATATACAACCAGTTCTAATCCCCCTATATCTTTTGAAAGTGGGCTCCTCCAACAATAATAACAAGAAAAATTCGGGAGCATCTGAAACGCATTCCTTGCCCACAAGGAGTGTCTGCCCTCACCTTCCCACTCTAGTCTGTCAGTGTGTCTGTGTAATTGTCTTTGCTTTTGTATTATATAAATACTGGTCTTGGGGGTCATATAGGTTGGGCTTCGCTTTTTGATCTCTTCATTTACCCTTGATAACCCTTTTCTTTACCCTGTAACAGTTTTGTACCATATAAATCCTACCACTGGGCCCCACTCTGGCAGGGGTTTTTTTTCTTGCTTCCTCTCTTCTGTTTTCTTTTTTCTTTCTGCTCCCTTTTCGGTGGTGAATTCTGGTTGCTCCAAAACCTTCCAACGACCAATCCACCTAGATAGTGGCTGATATAGTTAGCCATACACCCCCTCAACCACTCCTTGCCACAATGACTCGGAGAAGGAACATCCAACAGAAGAAGAACCCCGAGACTGCAACCTCAGTCACAGAATTACTGGAAATGAACATAAACAATATGACAGAAATGGAATTCAGGGCAGCAATCGTCCAAGCAATGGCTAATTTAGAAAATAACATTAGTCTCAAAGTGGAAGCCATAGTAACAGAAGTGAAAGCTGAGGTTAAAAAAGCTAAAGATGAGATGCAATCTAATTTAAATATGCTAACAGCCAGAGTAAGTGAAGCTGAAGATCCTATCAGTGATTTAGAAGATAGATGGATTAAGAAGGAGGAGCAAGAGAAGTCTTGGAGCAAACAGCTAAAATCCCATGAAAACAGAATAAGGGAAATAAATGATGCCATGAAACACTCCAATATCAGAATCATTGGAATTCCCGAAGGAATTGAGAGAGAGAGAAGCCTAGAAGATATTGTTGAACAAATCATGGATGAAAATTTCCCAAATCTGGGGAATGAAACAAATGTTCATGTCCTAGGGGCAGAGAGGAAACCCCCAAGATCAATGAGGCCAGAAAAACTTCCAGGCACATAATAGTAAAATTCTCAAATCATAAAACCAAAGAATATGTCTTAAGGGCAGCTAGGAGAAAGCGATCCCTTACCTATAGAGGGAGAACCATCAGAATAATGTCAGACCTTTCCACAGAAACCTGGCAAGCCAGAAAGGGCTGGCAAGACATATTCAGGAAGTTACATGACAAAAATATGCAACCAAGGATAATGTATCCAGCAAGGTTGACTTTCAAAATGGAAGGAGAAATAAAGAGCTTCCAAGACCGCCAAGGTCTAAAAGTTTATGCAACCACCAAGCCAGCACTACAAGAAATGCTAAGAGGGGTTCTATAGAGGATAAACAAACCCAAGAGTGACACAAAACAGAAATTTGCAGAGGTAATCTATAGAAACATGAACTCCATAGGCAACATGATGTCAATACAAACGTATCTATCAATAATCACTCTCAATGTGAACGGCCTAAATGCTCCAGTAAAAACACACAGGGTTGCAGACTGGATAAAACAACAGGACCAATCCATATGCTGTTTACAAGAGACTCATCTTGAATCTAAAGACACTTCCAGATTGAAAGTGAGGGGATGGAAGACCATCTTCCATGCCAATGGACCCCAAAAGAAAGCCGGGGTAGCGATTCTCATATCAGACAGATTGGATTTTAGTCTAAAGACTGTAATCAGAGACACAGAAGGATACTACATCATTCTTAAAG
The DNA here is from genome assembly GCA_004023965.1 of Spilogale gracilis. Classification (NCBI taxonomy): domain Eukaryota; kingdom Metazoa; phylum Chordata; class Mammalia; order Carnivora; family Mephitidae; genus Spilogale; species Spilogale gracilis. The sequence continues at coordinate 11,474 of PITA01010844.1, read as the reverse complement.
GGTCTATACACCAAGAAGATCTAACAAGTGTAAATATTTATGCCCCTAACATGGGAGCAGCCAACTACATAAGCCAACTGTTAAACAAAATAAAGAATCATATTGATGCAAATACATTAATTGTAGGAGATCTTAACACAGCACTCTCAGCAATGGACAGATCATCTAAACAGAAAATCAACAAAGAATCAAGAGCCTTGAATGACACATTGGACCAGATGGATCTCATAGATATATTCAGAACATTCCACCGTAAAACAGCAGAATTCTCATTCTTCTCAAGTGCACATGGAACTTTCTCCAGAATAGACCACAAACTAGGTCACAAATCAGGGCTAAACCGATACCAGAAGATTGAAATTATTCTCTGCACATTTTCTGACCACCATGCCGTGAAACTGGAACTCAACCACCATAAAAAGTTCAGGAGAAAATCAAACACTTGGAACCTAAAGACGATCCTGCTCAAGAATATGTGGATCAACCAAAAAATCAAAGAAGAACTGAAACACGTCATGGAAACCAATGAGAATGAAGATACATCGATCCAAAACCTATGGGAAACAGCAAAGGCAGTCCTAAGGGGGAAATAGCCATCCAAGCCTCACTCAAAAAAATTGAAAAATCCCGAATACACCAACTCTCATTACACCTTAAAGAACTGGAAAATCAACAAAAAATTAAACCAACCCCCCACACAAGGAGGGAAATAATAAGGATTAGAGCAGAGATGAATGAATCAGAAACTAGAGATACAGTGGAATGCATCAACGTATCTAGAAGCTGGTTTTTTGAAAGAATCAATAAGATCGATAAATCATTGGCTAAACTAATCCAAAAGAAAAGGGAGAAGACCCAAATTAATAAAATCATGAATGAAAGGGGAGAGATCACAACTAACACCAAGGAAATAGAAACAATCATCAAAAATTACTATCAATAGGGGCGCCTGAGTGGCTCAGTTGGTTAAGCGACTGCCTTCAGCTCAGGTCATGATCCCGGAGATCCGGGATCTAGTCCCACATTGGGCTCCCTGCTCCGCAGGAAGCCTGCTTCTCCCTCTCTCATTCCCCCTTCTTGTGTTTCCTCTCTGGCTGTGTTTCTCTCTGTCAAATAAATAAAATTTAAAAAAAAAAATTACTATCAATAATTATATGCCAATATGTTTAACAACCTAGAAGAGATGGATACATTCCTAAGAAGAATGTAAGAAAGTCCTTGTGAAAGCATAGGCTACTCCAGAAGAGCTCCAAATTATTAAGAACCTGATATTCGGATAATGGGAAAATGTTGAGTGAAAGAAAAAGATCTTGCCTGAGAATTAGGGGATTGTATTTTACACATAATGTATCTGTTGATAGGCTCTGACTTAGTGAGAACCCTTGGAGCCTTAGTTTTTCTGTCTGTCTGCTGAGGGTTAATTGTAAGACTAGAGGCTCTGGAAAGTTGCTCTCACCTTTAACAATGTTATGAAATCAAACAATATTAATAGCTAATGCTGAATAAAGTTTACCAGACACTGTTGTTAACTCTGCATGTGGCAACACTAGGAACCTGAGACTGAGAGGATTCAAGTGACTTTCTCAAGGTTTCAGAGCTACTAAGATGCAACTGGTATTCAAAATACAGCAAACTCATTTCAAAGTGTGCACTCTTAACCACAGGCTATGTTGCCTCTTGATATAGAAAATAAAGGTAATACTGAAAATTATCAGATTCTATTATTTTTCCCCTCTTTTGTTAAACCATATAAGTACCATCTTTGTAAGACAGGGAAATGACATAGGTAGATTCCTTCAAACATGACACATTTGGTTCAGGTTTTTCAAATATTGAAGAATTGTGAAATTTGGTAGTGCCAAATAAATGGATAAGTGAATATCTTAAATACATTTTAATCACTTAGAAAAAATGATGCTATGTGGTAGTCCCAGATCTGCTATTTCTAGAGAGTCACACTGACATTACAGGTAACTGCCTTGTAAAAGTTGTAGAATTGGTCAGAGTTGCTAGAAGTACTGGAACAAAGACAGAAACTAATAAGCAAGTCCCAAACTAACTTGTGATAGATGTCAAAAATGACCTACCCTGTAACTTTGTTAATATACTGTCTTCCAGGTCTATTCCAAAGGACATTGTTAGGGAATCTAGTTATCACAGAACCCTCTGTCCTCAGTATCAAAATCTCCATATGTGAGTTCCAAGATGGACAAGTGTGTCTGAGAGTAGTAGACTCAACAGTTATGGTCAAATTGCATTATTTCTAAAACAAATATGACACAAATGGGTAAATATCTTTAACCAATTCTCCCAAATATTTCTTTAAATTAGCTTTATTCTTGATTATATATATTGATTGATTTTATATATATATATATATATAATGTGTGTACATTATATATAACGAGTTTATATGTTTGTATATATAAAATATATATGCTTGCATTACATATGTTGTGTATTGTATATGTATTGTATGTGTGTGCATGTAATATATAGTGAATGAATATATATATGCTATATATATTGAATTGGTTAAATATAGAAACAAAACCATCAAACAACACCACCACAAATAATGAACTTTCAATCATTCACTCACCCACGAAAATCATCCATCTTTAAAATAGTATTTTTTGGGTGCCTGGGTGAATCAGTGGGTTAAAACCTCTGCCTTCAGCTCAGGTTATGATCTTAGGGTCCTGAGATCGAGGCCCACATTGGGCTCTCTGCTCGGCAGGGAGCCTGCTTCCTCCTCTCTCTCAGCCTGCCTCTCTGCCTACTTGTGATCTCTCTCTCTGTCAAATAAATAAATTAAATATTTTTTAAAAATAAATAAAATAGTATTTTTTGACAAATTTATGGCAATAAGAATATTTCTTTTTTTGCAAGAAGACATTTTTTGAAGACTACATAGCAGGGTGGAAATAACTTGAGTGTTGAGTGTTGTATTTTTTTTTTTTTTTACTTTTGTAAGAGAAATTATTTAATGCCACTGTGCCTTGATTTCTTTATCTGTAAAATGGAAACAATAATACCTACTTTGCAAAATTGAAAGACATTTAAATATAAACACTAGATATGGTAAGGATTCATAAATATGGTATCATATTTTCTGACATGGAAATAGTATTTAATAAAAAATATTATATTACCATTGATATTATCTACACTAGTATTAGAATTCACTCCCAAATCTTAGTCATCTATAAAATCTTGATTTTTGATTTTTGTATTTTGATTGTTAGCATTTTATCCAATCATTAAAAAGCTTTGATTTTGATTTTTAGTATTTTATCTGATCATTAAAAAGAAAACTCTTTCAAGAAAATAAGAAAAATTTGAAGCCAATACAATTTATCTAATTCCGTTAGACATACATGTAGATGGACATACTGCTCAGCACACAGAACTAATGCTGCGTATCACTACCAGTAAAAGAGAAAAGAACTATTTAAATAGAAAGGAAAAGAAGAATGAGGATGTTGATAAGAGCCATTTGAGGATTTTCAGTTCACCACTGACAGTAAATATGTTGCAGGTTCTTTGTTCTAGATGAAATAAAATAGTCCCTATTGAGTAATGAAACTTAGTTTCTCTCTTGAAGGAATAATTACAGAATAATAATGGGATCACTAAGAAATTTATGAGAGTAGAATAAGTGTCTTTACTATAATACCAAGATATGATGAAGTAAAGTAATTCAACAGACCCATCTCATCAAAGCCACTTGAAAGTGTAAATGTCTTCCAAATGTCAAAACAACACGACAATTTAGTTAAAAAAGAGTCAAATTCTTTGAGCGTGTGTTAACAAAACATCTATGCTTAAAGAACTAAAGTTTTTAATACTAAACCAGTTTCTTTGAAGTCTTAAAAAGAATTTTCAGACATTGTACCATCCACCACCATGTCCCTAGTGCCACAGCCAGCTTCCCAGACCAAGACCAGTGTAGTCACACAGGGCACTGTGCTAAAAAGGGTCCTATGCTTGGAAGTTTAATGCTTTGCGGTTGCCATATTAAAGTTCTGAAGAATTCTGTCTTCAGATGTCTTTGTGTTTTGTAAGTGAAGTGCTATAGGACAATGGAACATGCACCACAGGCTTGGACCTGCAGGATCCTGCCTGCCTCCCACCACAGGTTCTCAACTGTCCTGTCTCCCATCCCTTGCATGCTGGGTGCTCTTTAACCTGTCACTTGATGGCCCCCTACCCAACGATATTGACTGCCTTCCACACCTGCTGGGAAACTGTATAGAGGAATTAGCTGTATGGCTTCCTGTGTCTGCGGGCAGGGCCTGCTGACAACCGGGCCAGTCCAAAGCTAGAACCATGGCAAATTCATGGGTGACTACCAAAACTCTCATCCATACTGAAGAAGTACCAAGCGTGCCCTGCTACAAAAACTAATCCCTTTGAGGGGCCTGTCCATTATGGGCTCCAGCATGAATCTTGAGGAAGGGAAGATGCCCAGCAAATGGAATATCTCACTGTCTGAGGAATCATGGCACTGAGTAAAAAAAAAAAATAACATATACCAGAACAGATCCAGAAAGAGAGTTAACGAAAACACAAGGGTTGCATTTTAGTTCCTTCAATGATATTGTTCCTGCTTTTTGAATAAGAAGCTCCACTGTTTCATTTTTCACTTGCACCCACAAATCACATAACCAGTCCTGCCTAGTGCCTAGAGTACCAGGCATGTGGTAGGCACCCAATATATTTCTCCAATGTGATCTTCATTGAAGGACTGTCATTGTCAGTCTTGACAGTTTCACTTACCGAGTACTGATAAGTCACTCCATAGTTCACTAAAAGGAGAATGTATCCTCCTAGATACAAGGAAGGGAGAGTAATAGTAGCTGATGTTTCATTTTTGGAGGCTTAGAGACACTTGTTAGAGTTCTTATTCTTGCCCTTGTATTAGCTATAGAAAAAAGCTGAGACTCAAGACCATACTCTACCTAAATCCATCAATTTATACTTTTGTTTCATTGCAAGAATATTAAGGATTCTAACTTATGGATCTCAAAGTACCTTTTCTTCAAATAATTCAAATTATCCTTCCAATTTATGGAGCTCAAAGCACTTTTTTTCCTCAGATAACTCCAGTTTTATTCTCCTTCTAAGCTTGTCTTTTGTATAAGATTTCCTTTGGGGGAAAAAAAAATGTCTGAAACTACCTGAAGAGGCATCTTTAAAAAACAAAATCAGGAGGCTTATTCTCCTGGGAAGATGATATGAACACAATTTTCTCTATTCTTTTTACCAAGTATAAATACAACCTATAGGAATATATAATTCAAACCAAAGAGGACCATGAAAAGCAGCAGGAAGATGCCAGACCAGTCAGCAAGCTCACGAGCTGAGGAATGAATGACACAGTAGCAAGTTCTCTGCATTTTTCTTCTTGCCCCAGAGGAGGAACTGGAGAATCTGGCAACCCAGAAATGCCAATGGATACAGATACAAAAAAGTCCCAAGAAGAACTTGTTTTCTCCAGCCAAAGGAAAAGGGCAGATAGAAAGAAACCTTTTAAACAGTAACTACTCTTCTCCAGTGAAACACTCAGGGAAGAACCAAAAGTGACCTCACCCCCATCCATGCCAGTGAAGGCTAGACTTCCATGCTCATGCAGCTATAATAAGGAGCTCCTAACCCCTGCCAGAAAAGTATTAAAAAGGCTAAGTACAAAGCCAGAACTTTTATTTATCTGGTAATTATACCTCCTTTATCCCCTCCAATGTCACTGGGGACACAGTGGGAATCTTGAATTTCCACCCTCATTCAGCATTAATGAGAAATAACAAATGCCTCACACTGGTGTGATGTCAGAGGAAGCCCAGTAAAATTTCACCTTCACCATCACTAAGCAATAATGAGGTCATCCCACTGTGGTATCAGTGGAAACCATGCGAAGAGCTAGAAATCCTACCAATGCCCAAAACTAATGAGC
>PITA01010843.1:31630-69905 GCA_004023965.1 Spilogale gracilis | reverse complement strand
CTCACGTTGAGGTCTTTCATCCATTTCGAGTTTGCCTTTGTGTGTGGTGTAAGCGAATGGTCTAGTTTCATTCTTCTATATGTAGCTGTCCAATTTTCCCAGCACCATTTATTGAAGAGACTGTCCTTTTTCCACTGGATATTTTTTCCTGCTTTGTCAAAGATGATTTGACCATAGATTTGTGGGTCCATATGTGGGTAGAGAGATACATTTATTTAAATCTCTGGCAGGCTGGATTATCCAAGCAGAGCTGAGGCTATAGTTCAAGCCTTAAGACTGTCTGATTGAAGATCCACACAGACGCTGATGTCACGTATCAGGTCCAACCATTTTTTTCTCTTTTCTCTATTTATCATTCCAAGCCTGTTTTGTGGCAGCAGTGGGAACAGAACCCACAGTGTAAAATTTCTGATAGAGAGGAACCTACAATTCCCTCCTTGAAGCAAACCCCACTGATGTTCTTTCTTCCAGCTGCTCCTCAAGGTGAATGCAGCTGAGGAAGTACATGGCAGACTAGGGTAATTACAGTCCTAGGTCCCTAACCAGAGGACAAAAAAGGGACACCACAGAACCAGATATTCCCTGGGACCTAAAAGAGTGATAACAATTTTTGCATGTATGAAACTGATATGAAATAGCATGACAAAAACTTAGAGAACTGAACTTTCTGATGAGACAGTCAGTGGGACTGATCTGAAGAACCTGAAGAAACTTTGAAGATTGAACCAACATTGCCACCAAAGCCCAGAGAGGTGTGCTGGAACCCAAGGCTTAAACTTAAGCAGATTAATTGCTTGCCAAAGCGCCCACATTCTCCACAGATTTATTTTATTTATTATTTTTTAACCCTAAGAAAGAACATTGAATACAAACTTACTTTTTTTATAATTTAAATTCAATTAGCCAATATATGGTACATAATTAGTCTCAGACGTAAAGTTCAGTAATTTATCAGTTGAATATAACACCCAGTGCTCATTACACCATGAACTCTCCTTAGTGCCCACCACAAAGTTACCCTCTCCTACTTCTCCTCCAGCAATCCTCGATCTGTTTCCTATAGACTTCCCATTCTTCCCCCCCTTCCCCTATGATCTACTGTGCTGTTTCCCATATTCCACATGCGAGTGAAACCTTAAGATATTTGTCTTTCTTTGACTGACTTAGTTCTCTCAACATAATACCCTCCAGTTCCATCGAGGTTGATGCAAATGGTAAATATTCATATTTTCTGATAGCTGAGTAATGTTCCATTGTATACATGAACCACATCTTCTTTATCCATTCATTTGTTGATAGACATTTAGGCTCTTTAAACAGTTTGGCCATTGTGGACATTGCTGTTATGAACACTGGGGGTGCAGTTGGACTTTGGATCACTACGTTTGTATCTTTGGGATAAATACCTAGTAGTGCAATTGCTGGCTCATAGGGTGGCTCTATTTTTAACTTCTTGAAGAACATCCACACTGTTTTCCAGCATGCCTGTACCAGTTATCATTCCCACCAACAGGGTAAGAATGTTCCCCTTTTCCACATTCTCACTAATATTTGTTGTTTCCTTGCTTGTTCATTTTAGCCATCCTGACTAGTGTGAGGTGGGTGGTACCTCATTGTGGTTTTGATTTGTATTTCTCTGATAGCTAGTGATATTGAACAGTTTCTCATGTGTCTGTTAGCCATTTGTATGTCTTATTTTTTTCCCATTTGTATATCTTCTTTAGAGAATGTCTATTCATATCTTCTGTCCATTTCTTGACTGGGCTCTTTGCTTTTGAGTGTTAAGTTTCAGAACTTCTTTATAGATCTTGGTTTTTCAGAACTTCTTTATAGATCTTGGTTATCAGCCCTTATCTGTAATGTCATTTGGAAATATCTTTTCCCATTTCATAGGTTGCATTTTAACTTTGTTGCCTTTCCTAAGCTCTTCAGAAGATTTTAATCTCGATGGAGTCCCAAAAGTTCATTTTTTCTTTTCTTTCCCTTGTTTTTAGGGATCAGTCTATGAAGAAGTTGCTGCAACCAAGGTCAGAGAGGCTATTGCCTGTGTTGTCCACTAGGATTTGGATGGATTCCTGTCTCACATTGAGGTCTTTCATGTATTTTTGAGTTTATCTTCATATATGGTGTAAAGAAATGGCCCCGTTTCATTCTTTTTTATATGACCAACCAATTTTCCCAGCACCATGTATTGAAGAAACGGTATTTTTTACATTGGATACTCCTTCCTGCTTTGTCAAAGATTAGTTGACATTGAGTTGAAGGTCCATTTCTGAATTCTCTATTCTGTTCCATTGATCTATGTATCTGTTTTTGTGCCAATACCATGCTGTCTTGATGATCACAGCTTTGTGATAGAGGTTGGATTCAGGTATTGTGATGTCCCAGCTTTGGTTTTCTTTTTCAACATTCCCCTAATAACTTAGGGTGTTTTCTGGTTCTGTGCAAATTTTAGGATTGTTTGTTCTAGCTCTGTGAAAAATGCCAATGGTATTTTGATAGGGATTGTATTGAATGTGTAGATTGCTCTAGGTAACATTTTAACAATATTTGTTCTTCCACTCCATGAGCATGGAACATTTTTCCAATTCTTTGTGTCTTCCTCAATTTCTTTCATAAGTGTTCTGTAGTTTCTAGAGTATAGATCCTTTACCTCTTTGGTTAGTTTTATTCCAAGGTGTCTTATGGTTTTGGGTGCTATTGAAAATAGAATCTTTTCCTTAACTTCTCTTGTTAGTGTATAGAATTGTAACTGATTTCTGTGCATAGATTTAAAACCTGCCACACTGAGGGAAGGTGAAAAGATGGCAGATGAGTAGGGGACTCTATTTCAACTGGTCTCTGAATTTATCTGGATATCTACCAGATCACTCTGAACACCCACAAAATCAGTCTGAGATGGAAGAAGATATATCTGGATCTCTAGGAATAGAATAAGCCCAGCAGTTGGTTTTGAGGTATGAAGGGGGGGTATGATTCTGCAAGCAGGTATTGGAAGAGAAACAGAAGAGGGAGGGAGTCTCTGGGATCCTGGGCCACGAGAGCACAAAAGCCTCCTATGCTGGGGACAGGCACAGACCCACACACTGGTAGTGGTGAGGAAAGGACTTTAGAGCATCCCTACACACTGAAACCTGGAGCTGCCTGGATGCACGTGTGAACCAGGGGGACTGGTGGTTTTAGAAACACAAAGTGCAGAGACGTGCTTGGACATGGAAGCTAGGGCTGAAGTGCTGCTGTGGGGTGCACAACCCGTGAAGCTGCCATTTTTAGCAACACACACAAAAGTGGAGTCAGTGTGGCCTAGGGGGCTCTTTGGAGAACATACTGTGATCTCTCTGTTCTGAGACAGAAGTTTGGATATGGTCACTTCTGCTCTGACTCTGGGAAGGGGCACAGGAAGCTACCAGGGAAAGACCCCAAGAACAAAATCCCCCCAAAAAACAGTTTTCACTGAGCCCATCCAGCCCACAGGGGACAGGGCACCTCTGCCCAAGCAAGATTGCTTGAGTAAGAGAGTGGTAGGCCCCTCTTCCCGAGAATATAGGCTGAAAGAACAAGAGGCCAACCACCCTAAAATCCCTATAAAACAGATGTATCTTGCTTGCATTATGGTCAATAGTTGGCACTCTGTACATTCCCTCAACCACTTCTCACCAGAATGACTAGGAGGAAGAACCCCCAAAAGAGGAAAAAATCAGAGACTGTGACCTCTGCCACAGAACCAGTGGACATAGATATAAGCAAGATGTCCAGAATAGACTTCAGGGTAAATTTTATGCAGACAATAGCTTGGCAACATAGATTCTCTAAGGGCAGAAGTGAGAGCTGATCTGGCAGAACTTAAAAATGGTATCAATGAGAGCCAATCTAATCTAGATATTCTAACAGCTAGGGTAAATGAGTCAGAAGAATGAATTAGTGATCTAGAAGACAAATTGATAGGAAAGAAGGATCAAGAGGAGGCCTGGAACAAACAGCTTAGAGTCCATGAAAACAGAATTAGATAAATAAGTGATACTGTGAAATGTTTCAATGTCAGAATTATTAGGGTACCTGAGGGGGTGGAAAGATATACAGGATTAGAAGATATAGTTGAAAAAAATCCTAGCTGAAAATGTCCCTAATCTGGGGAATGAAACAAGCATTTGTGTCCTAGAGGCAGAGGGGACTTCTCCAAAGATCAAGAACGGATTGATGCCCAGGCATGTAATAGTAAAATTTGCAAATCTTAAAATCAAGGAAACCATATTAATGGCAGCTAGGGGGAAGAGATTCCTTACATACAGAGGGACAAACATCAGAATAATGTCAGACCTGTCCACAGAGACCTGGCAAACCTGAAAGGGCTGGCAAGACATATTCAGGGTAATAAATGAGAAGAACACACAGTCAAGAATACCTTATCTGGCAAGGCTGTCATTTAGAATAGATGGAGAGATAAAGAGCTTCCAAGGCCAGCAAACATTGAAAGAATATGTGACCACTAGACCTGTAAGAAATGCTGGGGGGGGGTAATAAAAGAAGAAAGACTCTAAGAGTGATATAGAACAAATAATTTACAGAAACAATATATAGAAAGAAGGACTTCTAACTGGTGTAAGGTGGTGTATCAATGTGATTTTGACTTCAATTTCCCTGATAGCTAGTGATGCCAAACATTTTTTCATGTGTCTGTTAGCCATTTGTATGTCTTCTATGGAGAAGTGCCTCTTCATGTGTCCTGCCCATTTTTTTATGTGGTGATCTTTATATTGGTTGTTGAGTTTCAGGAGTTCTTTATAGATCTTGGGTATCAGCCCTTTGTCTGTAGTGTCATTTGCAAATATCTTCTCCCATTATCTCCCGTATATCTTCTCACATTCCATGGGTTGCCTCTTTGTTTTGTTGACTGTTTCCTTTGCTGTGCAGAAGCTTTTTATTTTGATGAAGTCCCAAAAGTTCATTTTTGCTTTTGTTTCCTTTGCTTTTGGAGATGTGTCTTGAAAAAAGTTACTGTGTCGAAGAGGTTACTATCCATGTTCTCCTCTAGGGTTTTGATAGATTCCTGCCTCATGTTCAGGTCTTTCATCCATTTCGAGTTTATCTTTGTGTATGATGTCAGAGAATGGTAGCGTTTCATTCTTCTCTATGTAGCTGTCCAGTTTTCCCAGCACCATTTACTGAAGAGGCTGTCTTTTTTCCACTGGATACTTTATCCTGCTTTGTTGAAGATTATTTGACCATAGAGTTGAGGGTCCATATCTGGGATTTCTATTCGGTTCCATTGGTCTATGTGTCTGTTTTGTGCCAATACCATGTTATCTTGGAGATCACAGCTTTGTATCAAGCTTGAAATCAGGTAAAGTGATGTCCCAGCTTTATATTTCTTTGTCAACATTTCCTTAGCAATTTGGGGTCTTTTCTGGTTCTATACAAATTTTAGGATTGTTTGTTCCAGCACTTTGAAAAACTCTGGTGGAATTTTTATTAGGATGACATTGAAAGTATAGATTGCTCTGGACAGCATAGACATTTTAGCAATGTTTATTCTTCTGATCCATGAGCATGGAATGCTTTTCCATCTTTTTGTGTCTTCTTCACTTTCTTTCATGAGAGTTCTGTTGTTCTTCGAGTACAGATTCTTACTCTTTTGGTTAGGTTTATTCCAAAGTATCTTGTGGTTTTTGGCACTATAGTAAATGGAATCAATTCTCTAAATTCCCATTCTATATTTTCATTGTTAGTGTATAAGAACACAACTGATTTTATATCCTGCCACATTACTGAATTGTTGTATGAGTTCTAGTAGTTTGGGGGTAGAGTCTTTTGGGTTTCCCATATAAAGTATCGTGTCATCTGCCCAGAAAGAGAGTTTGACTTTTTCTTTGCCAATTTGAATACCTTTTATTTCTTTTTGTTGTCTGATTACTGTTGCTAAGACTTCTAGTATATGTGGATCAACAGTGGTGAGAGTGGGCATCCTTGCCGTGTTCTTGCATTGAGATACAACCTTACACCACTTAGAATGGCCAAAATTAACAGTATAGGAAACAATAAGTGTAGGAGAGGCTGTGGAGAAAGGAGACTCTCTTACAATGTTGGGAATGCAAGTTTGTGCTGTCACTTTGGAAAACAGTGTGGAGATACTTAAAAAATTAAATATAGAGCTATCCTATGACCCTGAAATTGCACTCTTGGGTTTTTACCCCAAAGATACAGATATGGTGAAAAGAGTGGCCATATGGGAGGACCTGGGTAACTTGGTCATTAAGCATCTGCCTTTGGCTCAGGTCATGATCCCAGAGTCCCAGGATTGAACCCAGAATCAGGCTCCCTGCTTGGTGGGAAACTTGCCTCTCCTATCTCACTCCCCCTGCTTGTGTTCCTTCTGCAGCTGTTTCTCTCTGTCAAATAAATAAGTAAGATATTTAAAAGGGGGGCCATATGTATCCCAATGTTCATAGCAGCAATAGCCACAATCACCAAACTGTGGAAAGAACTAAGATAGCCTTCAACAGATGAATGGAGAAAGAAGATATGATCCATATATACAATGGAATATTACGCCCCCATCAGAAAGAATGAATACCCAACTTTTGCATCAACATGGATGGGACTGGAGATTATGTTGAGTGAAATAAGTCAAGCAGACAAAGTCAATTATCATATGGTTTCACTTACTTGTGGAGCATAAGGAATAGCATGGAGGACATTAGAAGGAAAATAAAAGTGAATTGAGGTAAATTGGGGGGGGGAGATGAAGCATGAGAGCCTGTGGACTCTGAGAAACAAACTGAGGGTATTGGAAGGGAGAGGGTTGGGGAGTTGGGTAAGCCTGGTGGTGGGTATTAAGGAGGGCATGTATTGCATGGAGCACTGGGTGTGCTGCACAAACAATGAATCTTGGAACACTGAAAAAATAAAATTGAATTTAAATTAAAAAGAAAAGAAACAGGGACTTCACAGACAACATGATGACAGTAAAATCTGACCTCAATAATCACTCTCAATGTGAAAGGCCTAAATGCTTGCATGAAATGGAACAGGGATACAGATTTGATAAAAATACAGAACCCATCCAAATGCTGTCTACAGGAAACTAATTTTGAACCTAAAGATACATCCAGACTTAAAATGAAGAACCATCTTTCATACCAATGGATGTCAGAAAAAAAGCTGGGGTAGCAATTCTCATATGAGACTAATTATATTTTAAGCTAAAGACTGTAGCCAGAGAGGCACCTGGGTGGCTCAGAGGGTTAAGCCTCTGCCTTCAGCTCAGGTCATGATCTCAGGACTCTGAGATCAAGCCCCACATGGGGCTCTCTGCCCAGCAGGCAGCTTGCTTCCCCCTCTTTCTTTGCCTGCCTCTCTGCCTAATTGTGATCTCTGTCTGTGAAATAAATAAATAAAATATTTAAAAAATAAAGACTGTAGTCAGAGATACAGAAGGACACCATATCATTCTCAAAGAGTCTATCCAACAAGAAGATATTATAATTGTAAATATCTATGCCCTCAACATGGAAGCAGTCAACTACATAAGCTAACTATTAAGCAAAATAAAGAGACATATTGATAATAATACATTAGAAGTAGGAGGCCTCCACACTCCACTCTCAGCAATAGATAGATCATCTTAACAGAAAATCAACAAAGAAACAAGAGCTTTGAATGACACACTGGACCAGATGGGCCTCACAGATATGCACAGAACATTCCACCTTAAAATAACACAATACTCATTCTTCTCGGATGCACATGGAACTTTCTCCAGAATATGGCACATACCGGGTCACAAATCAGATATCAACCAATGCCAAAAGATTGAGATTATTCCCTGCATATTCTCAAACCAGAGTGCTTTGAAACTGGAACTCAATCACAAGAAAAAGTTTGGAAGAAATTCAAACACTTGGAAGCTAAAGATCCTCATGTGCAAGAATGTTTGGGTCAATCAAAAAAATCAAAGAACAACTTAATTCATAGAAACCAATGAGAATGATAACACTTCTGTCCAAAGCCTATGGGATACTGCAAAGGCGGTTCTAAGGGGAAAATATATAGCCATCTAAGCACCACTCAAAAAAATAAAAAATCGCAAATACACCAACTGTCTTTACATCTTAAAGAATCCTCAAAACAGTCAAATACCCCATCAAAAAAGAGAATTATAGACCAATATTCATGATGAACATGGATGCCAAAAGAGTACATTAAAAGGTTTATCCACCATGACCAAGTGGTATTTATCCCTGGGATACAAGGCTGGTTCAACATTTGCAAATCAATATATGTGATAGAACAAATCAATAAGAGAAAAGAAAAGAAACACATGGTCCTTTCAATTGATGCAGAAAAAGCATAAAACAATACAGTAATATGGTAGGATACAAAAATCAATGCACAGAAATCACTTTCTTTCTTACATACTAAAAATGAAACTGTAGAAAGGGCAATTAGAAAATCAATTCCATTTACAATAGCACCAAAAACCATAAGATACCTTGCAATAAACCTAACCAAAGAGGTAAAGAATCTATACTCTAGGAAATATAGACCACTCTTGAAAAAAAATTGAATAAGACTCAAAAAGATGGAATAACATTCCAAGCTCATGGATTGGAAGAATGAACATTGTTAAAATGCCTATGTTGCCCAGAGAAACTTATACTTTCAACTCCATCCAGATCAAAATAACAATGGTATTTTTCAAAGTGCTGGAACCAACAATCCTAAAATGTGTATGGAACCTGAAAAGACCCCAAATTGCTAAGGAAATGTTGAAAAGAAAAACAAAGCTGAGGGCATCACATTGCCTGATTTCAAGCTATATTACTAAACTGTGATCACCACAATAGCATGGTATTGGCACAAAACAGGCACATAGACCAATGGAACCGAATAGAAATCCCAGATATGGACCCTCAACTCTATGGTCAAATAATCTTCAACAAAGCAGGATAAAGTATCCAGTGGAAAAAGACAGCCTCTTCAGTAAATGGTGCTGGGAAAACTGGACAGCTACATAGAGAAGAATGAAACGCTACCATTCTCTGACATCATACACAAAGATAAACTCGAAATGGATGAAAGACCTCAATATGAGGGAGGAATCCAACAAAATCCTAAAGGAAAACATAGGTAGTAACTTCTTCTACATTGGCCACAACAACTTCTTTCAAGACACATCTCCAAAGGTAAAGGAAAATGAACTTTTGGGACTTCATCAAGATAAAACATTTCTGTACAGCAAAGGAAACAGTCAACAAAAGAAAGAGGCAGCCAACGGAATGGGAGAAGATATTCACAAATGACACCAGAGCAAAGGACTGATATCCAAGATCTATAAAGAACTTCTCAATCTCAACACTCTCAAAAAAAGATTCTCAAGTCAAAAAATGGGTAGAAGACATGAACAGATACTTCTCCAAAGAAGACATACAAATGGCTAACAGACACATGACAAATGTTCATCACCAATAACCATCAGGGAAGTTTCAAATAAAAACATGAATCTTGGGACACTACATCAAAAACTGTATGGTAACTGTATACATACTGTATGGTAACTAACATAATATAATAAACAATAATGATAATTAATAATAATGATAACAATAACCATAATGAGATACCATCTTACACCAGTTAGAATGGCAAAAATTGATAAACAAAAAACAACAAATGTTGGAGAGGTTGTGGAGAAAGCAGAACCTTCTCATGCTGTTGGTAGGAATGCAAGTTGGTGCAGCCACTTTGGAAAACAGTTTGGAGGTTCCTCAAAAATTTTAAAAATAGAGTTACCCTGGGACACCTTGGTGCATCAGTTGATTAAGCAGCTGCCTTTGGCTCAGGTCATGATCCCAGGGTCCTGGGATCAAGTCCCACATTGGGCTCCCTGCTCAGTGGAGAACCTGATTCTCCCTCTCCCTCTGTCTACGATGCTGCCTCCTTTGCTATCTCTCTGTCAAGTAAATAAATAAAATATTTCAAGAAAAATAGAGCTACCTTATGACCCAACAATTGAACTACAGAATATTTACCACAAAAATACAGATGTAGTGTAAAGAAGGGACACATGAATCCCAATGTTCATAGCAGCAATGTCCACAATAGCCAAAGTGTTGAATGAGCCAAGATGTCCTTCAAAAGAGGAATGGATAAGAAATTGTGGTTCAGATACACAATGGAATATTATTCAGCCATCAGAAAGGATGAATACGGAGAATAAGATGGCAGAAGGCCAAGTGACCGCATTTCGGGGAGTTCCCTGAAGTGAGCTCAATTCCAGCAAAAAAAACACTACAGGAACACTGTGAGCACCCATGAAATCAGCCTGAAATGTGATATTTCACTTCTGGATCACCACGGGAGACAAGGACCATCAGCAAAAAGGTAGAAACAAATGAGAGAGACTGGAGGCTTCCCCCCAGAGACAGGGGTGTGGGGGAGGAAGCCCTCAGAGCTGAACCATGGAAAGCAAATACCCCAGCATGAAAGTGCTCTGTGCTCGGGGAATAACAGCAGATTACCGTCTGATTTGGGGCGAAGCAGAACCAGGAACACAGCAGAGCCTATAGCAAGGAGACTGTTTTTCCGCAGTGGCAGAGGGGAGGTGGAGATCCGCTGGGAGAGGATGTGCCCCGTGGCTCGAGGGAACTTAGAGGGGCTGGGGTGTGGAGTCTATCCCCCCACTGCTTAAGCCAGAGGAGCAAGGTTTCACGGAGAGCAGGAGTGCCCCATGTGGCATGGGGGATTTCAGCAAGAGCGGCAGGCGTGGAGTCTATTTATCCATCACTTTCTCTCTTTTATTTTTTCTTTCTTTTTTCCCCTTTCCTCTGATGCTTTTCGCTCCTGGTTCTCCCCAACCCACGGGCCGGGCGGGAACCCACCAGGGAAGGCGATTTTGCAGACTTCCATGGGACCTGTGGAGCCGCGGGTCCCTTGGCACAGAAAAGGTCATGCGATCCAAAATCAGTTGTGGTTTCAAGGTGTGAGAGTGAAGCAACAAGCGAGGGCTTGGTCAGAAATCAATCCAGCATCTGTGCCTGCCTGGCTGTGACAGGCTGCCAACCGGGAGGCGGGAAAGAGCCTCTCTCTGTGTAGAGGCCCTCTCTGGGAAGGAGATCTGGGCGCAGACATCTTGCTCCAACCTGACTTCCTCAGCAGCTGAAAAAGGACATAAAAGAACAACACTCCCCATCAGGAACTGTAGCCTGACAACCTGATGGCCATTGAGACCAGTCTCTAGCAAGGGGGCGTAGAGACGCAGGGAAGACCCCCTGGAAGGGACTGAAAACAGCCCGGCAGACCCTGCCCACAGAAAGCAAGCAAGAAGCACAGGAGGACAACACTCAAACTGTAAAACCCCAACATCGTGGGGAAAGGCAATTTATTAAACTCTTGGTACTGACTACAAGTACCAAAAGCCCTGCACTTTATAGATACAGTTTTCCACCTTATTTGCTTTTTAAAATTTTTTCTATTTTAACTTTTAAAGCTTCCATTTTAAACTTAAAAATGCATTCCAGTTTCAAGGCATTGTGGTCAGAGAATATGCAGGGAATAATCTCAATCTTCTGGTATTGATTGAGCCCTGACTTGTGACCTAGTATGTGGTCTATTCTAGAGAAACTTCCATGTGCACTCAAGAAGAATGAGTATAGTGCTGTTTTAGGGTGGTATGCTCTGAATAAATCTATGAGATACATCTGGTCCAATGTGTCATTCAAGGCTCTTGATTCTTTGTTGATTTTCTGTTTAGATGATCTGTCCATTCCTGAGAGTGGTGTGTTAAGATCTCCTACAATTAATGTATTCACATCAATATGATTCTTTATTTTGTTTAACAGTTGGCTAATGTAGTTGGCTGCTGCCATGTTGGGGGCATAAATATTTACAATTGTTAGATCTTCTTGATGTATAGACCCTTTAAGAATGATGTAGTGTCCTTCTGTGTCTCTGACTACAGTCTTTAGACTAAAATCCAATCTGTCTGATATAAGAATTGCTACCCTGGCTTTCTTTTGGGGTCCATTGGCATGAAAGATGGTCTTCCATCCCCTCACTTTCAATCTGGAAGTGTCCTTAGATTCAAGATGAGTCTCTTGTAAACAGCATATGGATGGGTCCTGTCGTTTTATCCAGTCTGCAACCCTGTGTCTTTTTATTGGAGCATTTAGGCCGATCACATTGAGAGTGACTATTGATAGATATGTTTGTATTGACATCCTGTTGCCTATGGGTTCATATTTCTATAGATTACCTCTGTAAATTTCTGTTTTGTGTCTCTCTTGGGTTCATTTCTCCTCTATAGAACCCCTCTTATCATTTCTTGTAGTGCTGGCTTGGTGGTTGCATAATCTTTTAGACCTTGGCGGTCTTGGAAGCTCTTTATTTCTCCTTCCATTTTGAAGGTCAACCTTGCTGGATACATTATCCTTGGTTGCATATTTTTGTCATACTTCCTGAATATGTCTTGCCAGCAATTTCTGGCTTGACAGGTTTCTGTGGAAAGGTCTGACGTTATTCTGATGGTCCTCCCTCTATAGGTAAGGGATCTCTTTCTCCTAGCTGCCCTTAAGACATATTCTTTGGTTTTATGATTTGCGAATTTTACTATTATGTGCCTGGAGGTTTTTCTGGCCTCCTTGATCTTGGGGGGTGTCCTCTCTGCTTCTAGGACATGAACATTTGTTTCATTCCCCAGATTTGGGAAATTTTCATCCATGATTTGTTCAACAATATCTTCTAGACTTCTCTCTCTCTCAACTCCTTCAGGGATTCCAATAATTCTGATATTGGAGCGTTTTATGGCATCATTTATTTCTCTTATTCTGTTTTCTTGAGATTTTACCTGTTTGCTCCGAGACTTCTCTTGCTCCTCCTTCTTAATCTATCTGTCTTCTAGATCACTGATACGATCTTCGGCTTCACTTACTCTTGCTGTTAGCATATTTAAATTAGATTGCATCTCATCTATAGCCTTTCTAACCTCAGCTTTCACTTCTGTTACTATGGCTTCCTCTTTGAGACTAATGTCCTTTTCTAAATTAGCCATTGCTTGGATGATTGCTGCTCTGAATTCCATTTCTGTCATATTGTTTATGTTCACTTCCAGTAATTCTGTGACCGAGGTCGCAGTCTCGGGGTTCTTCTTCTGTTGGATGTTCCTCCTCCGAGTCATTGTGGCGAGGAGTGGCTGAGGGGGTGTATGGCTAAATATATCAGCCACTATCTAGGTGGATTGGTCGCTGGAAGGTTTTGGAGCAACCAGAATTCATCACCGAAAAGGAAGGAGAAAGAAGAAAGAAAACAGAAGAGAGGAAGCAAGAAAAGAAACCCCTGCCAGAGTAGGGCCTGGTGGTAGGATTTATATGGTACAAAATGGTTACAGGGTAGAGAAAAGGGCTATCAAGGGTAAATGAAGAGATCAAAAAGCGAAGCCCAACCTATATGACCCCCAAGACCAGTATTTATGTAATACAAAAGCAAAGACAATTACACAGAAACACTGACCGACTAGAGTGGGAAGGTGAGGGCAGGCACTCCTTGTGGGCAAGGAATGCGTTTCAGATGCTCCCGAGTTTGTCTTATTATTTTTTGAGGAGCCCACTTTCTAAATATATAGGGAGATTAGAACAGGCTGTATATAGGGGTAGTATTGAATAGGGGTGTGGGATTGACTTGAAGCTTATAACTACATGTATATGTAAAAGAGAGAATAAGGAAAGAGGAGAGAAGAAAGTGAAAAACAGAAAACAAACAAGGAAACAAGAGGCAACAACAACAGCAGAAAATACAGGAGTGTGTTTGAAAAAATTTCAAGGTAAAAAAAAAATGTTATGGGGTGTGGTATTGAGTATCACGTTGTGATAAAAAGGGGGTTAAAAACTGAACGAAGAAAAACCCTGAGAATGTATTTTTAAGCTTAAAATGGAAGCTTTAAAAGTAAAAGTAGAAAAAAGTTTAAAAAAGCAAATAAGGTGGAAAACTGTATCAATAAGGTGTAGAGCTTTTGGTACTTGTAGTCAGTACCAGAAGTTTAATAAATTGCCTTTCCCCCGATTTGGGGTTTTATAGTTTGAGTGTTGTCCTCCTGAGCTTCTGGCTTGCTTTCTTGGGGCGGGGCCTGCCACGCTGTTTTCAGTCCCTTCTACCTGGGCTGCGTCTCTCTGCCCCCTTGCTAGAGACTGGTCTCAATGGTAACCAGGTTGTCAGGTTACAATTCTTTGGTGGCGGAGCGTTGTTCTTTTATGTCCTTTTTCAGCTGCTGAGGAGGTCAAGTTGGAGCAAGATGTCTGCGCCCAGACCTCCTTCCCAGAGAGAGCCTCTACACAGAGAGGGGCTCTTTCCCACCTCTCGGTTGACAGCCTGTCACAGCCAGGCAGGCACAGATGCTGGATTGATTTCTGCCCACGTCCCCATTTGTCACTTCACTCCCACACCTCAAAACCACAACTTCTTTTGGATCGCGTGACCTTGTCTGTGCCCCAGACCCCCGGCCCCTCCAGGCCCGTGCAAGTCTGTAAAATCGCCTTCTTGGGAGGTCCACGCCCGGCCCACGGTTCAGAGAGAAGCAGGAGAGAAAGGCAGTGGAGGCAAGGGGAAAAAAGAAGGAAAGACAGAAAAGAAGAGAGAGAGAGAGAGAGAGAGGCAGAAAAATAGAATCCATGCCTGCCGCTCTTGCTGAGATCCCCCGTGCCACAAAGCCCGGCTTCTCTGACTTAAGCAGTGAGGGGATAGACTCCGCACCCCAGCCCCTCTAAATTCCCTGGAGCTGTGGGGCACCTCCTCTCCCTGCACATTCCCATCTCCCTGCTGCTGTGGAGGAAAAACTGATTTTGCATCTCACAGGGCACTCTCTGTCCCTGCGGGTCCCCACACCCTGCTGCTGTGGCGAAAAAACAATCTCCTTGTTGTGAGCTCTGCTGTGTTCCCTGTTCAGTCTCGCCCTGAATCAGACCGTAATCTGCTGTTATTCCCCAAGCTTAGAGCACTTTCATGTTGGGGTATTTGCTTTCAATGGTTCAGTTCTGTGGGCTTCCTCCCCCACACCCCTGTCTCTGGGGGGAAGCCTCCGGTCACTCTCACTTGTTTCTACCTTTTTGCTGATGGTCTTTGTCTCCCGTGGTGATCCAGAAGCATGAAATATCACATTTCACGCTGATTTCATGGGTGCTCACAGTGGTCCTGTAGTGGGTTTTTTTTGCTGGAATGAGCTCACTTCAGGGAACTCCCTGAAATGCAGTCACCTGGCCTTCCACCATATTCTCCCCCCCCCCAGTTGCATTCTTATACACTAACAATGAAAATATAGAAAGGGAAGTCAGGGAGTTGATTCTGTTTACTATACCACCAAAAACCATAAGATACTTAGGAATAAACCTAACCAGAGAAGTCAAGGATCTGTACTTGAGGAACTACAAAACACTCATGAAAGAAATTGAAGAAGACACAAAAAATGGAAGTCCATTCCATGCTCATGGATCAGAAGAATAAACATTGTCAAAATGTCTATACTGCCCAGAGAAATCTATACTTTCAATGCCATTCTGATCAAAATTCCACCAACATTCTTCAAAGCTTTGGAACAAAATATGGAACCAAAAAAGACCCCAAGTCCCTAAGGAATTGCTGAAGAAGAAAAACAAAGCTGGAGGCATCTTGTTACCTGACTTCAGGCTTTATTACAAAGCTGTGATTACCAAGACATCGTGGTACTGGCACAAAAACAGAGAAATAGGCCAATGGAACAATGTAGAGAGTCCAGATATGGACCCACAAATCTACAGGCAAATCATCTTTGACAAACAGGAAAAAATATTCAGTGAAAAAAGACAGTCTCTTCAATAAATGGTGCTGGGAAAATTGGACAGCTACATATAGAAGAATGAAACTAGACCATTCTCTTACACCACACACAAAGGCAAACTCCAAATGGATGAAAGACCTCAACGTGAGGCAGGAATCCATCAAAATCCTGGAAGAGAACATAAGCAGTAACCTCTTTGACATTGGCCACAGCAACTTCTTTCAAGACACGTCTCCAAAGGCAAAGGAGACAAAAGCGAAAATGAACTTCTGGGACTTCATCAAAATAAAAAGCTTCTGCACAGCAAAGGAAACAGTCAACAAAACAAAGAGGCAACCCACAGAATGGGAAAAGATATTTGCAAATGACACTGCAGGCAAAGGGCTGGTATCCAAGGTCTATAAAGAACTACTCAAACTCAACATCCAAAAAGAAGATGAACACATCAAAAAATGGGCAAGAGACATGAAGAGGCACTTCTCCGAAGAAGATATACAAATGGCTAACAGACACATGAAAAAATGTTCAGCGTCACTAGCTATCAGGGAAATTCAAATCAAAACCACACTGAGATACCACCTTACACCAGTCAGAATGGCCAAAATCAACAAGACAGGAAACAACAAGTGTTGGAGAGGCTGCGGAGAAAGGGGAATCCTCTTACACTGTTGGTGGGAATGTAAACTGGGGCAGCTGCTTTGGAAAACAGTGTGGAGATTCCTTAACAAATTGAAAATAGAGCTACCCTATGACCCTACAATTGCACTACTGGGCACTTACCCCAAAGATACAGATGTAGTGATAAGAAGGGCCATATGTACCCTAATGTTCATTGCAGCAATGGCCACAATCGCCAAGCTGTGGAAAGAGCTTAGGTGCCCATCAACAGATGAATGGATAAAGATGTGGTACATATATACAATGGAATACTACGCCTCCATCAGAAAGGATGAATATCCAACTTTTGTAGCAACATGGACTGGACTGGAAGAGATTATGCTGAGTGAAATAAGCCAAGTAGAGAAAGTCAAGTATCACATGGTTTCACTTACTTGCAGTGCATAAGGGGTAATATAGAAGACAGTAGGAGAAGGAAAGGAAATGGGAAGTAGGGTAATTCAGGGAGAGAAACAAAACAAGAGAGACCTTGGACACAGAAACAAACTGAGGGACTTGGAGGGAAGGGCATCGGTGGATGGGAGAGCCTGGTGGTGGGTACTGAGGGCACCTATTGCATGGAGCACTGGATGTGGGGATGGGCAATGAATCTTAGAACACTGAAAAAAATTAAAGTAAAAATAAAAGAAATAAAAGGAAAAGAATGATGTAGTGTCCTTCAGTATCTCTGACTAGAGTCTTTAGATTAAAATCTAATTTGTCTGGTATGAGAATCACTACTCCAGTTTTCTTTTGAGGTCCATTGGCATGAAAGATGGTTCTCCTTCCCCGCACTTTCAGTCTTGATGTATCTTTAGATTCAAAGTGTGTCTCTTGTAGACAGCATATGGGCGGGAGAAGATATTTACAAATGACACTGCAAACAAAGGACTGATATCCAAGATCTATAAGGAACCCCTCAAACTCAACAACCAAAAAAAAAGATGATCACATCAAAAAATGGGCAGGAGACATAAAGAGGCACTTCTCCATAGAAGACATAGAAATGGCTAACAGACACATGAAAAAAATGCTCATCATCACTGGCTATCAGGGAAATTCAAATCAAAACCACATTGAGATACTACCTTATACCAGTCATAATGGCCAAAATTAACAGGACAGGAAACAACAAGTGCTGCAGAGGCTGTGGAGAAAGGAGAACCCTCGTACCCTGTTGGTGGGAATGCAAGTTGGTGTAGCTGCTTTGAAAAAGAGTGTAAAGATTTCTTAAGAAATTAAAAATAGAGCTACCCTATGACCCTGCAATTGCATTACTGGGTATTTACCTCAAAGATACAGATTAGTGAAAAGAAGGACCATATGTACCCCCAATGTTTATTGCTACAATAGCCACAATTGCCAAACTATGGAAAGAGCCAATCTGCCCTTCAACAGACAAATGGGTAAAGAAGATATGATCCATATATACAGTGGAATATTAGGCCTCCATCAGAAAGGATGAATACCCAACTTTTGTAGCAACATGGACCAGATTGGAGATTGTGCTGAGTGAAATGAGCCAAGCAGAGAAAGTCAAATGTCATATAGTTTCACTTACTTGTGGAGCATAAGGAATAATATGGTTGACAGTGGGAGAAGGAAAGAAAATGTGAATTGGGGTAAATCAGTGAGGGAGATGAAACCTGAGAGACTTTGGACTCAGAAACAAACTGAGAGTTTTGGAAGGGATGGGGTGGGGGATGGCCTAGTGATGGGTATTAAGGAGAGCACGTATTGCATGGAACACTGGGGCTGGAGTATAAGCAATGAATCTTGGAACACTGAAAAAATAAAATAATGCAATAAAAACAAACAAATAAATAAATCCTTAAAATGTGTTGTTGAAAGAAAATAAAAATTAGCTAGATTTTAGTAGATAATATTATTGCACAAATTCATGTTTCTATATTTCTACACACTAGCAACAAACAACTGGGAAATCAAATTAAAAGAAGAGAACCATATGTGAGAGAAAAGAAACAAACAAGAAAATATTTTGGAATTTCATCAAAAAGAGATGAAGGAACCAAAATTAACAGGACAAGAATCAACAAGTGTTGGAGAGGCTGTGGAGAAAAGAGAACCCTCTTACACTGTTGGTGGGAATGAAACTTGGTGCTGTCACTTTGGAAAACAGTACAGAGATTCCTTTAAAAATTAAAAATAGAGGGGCGCCTGTGTGGCTCAGTTGGTTAAGCAACTGCCTTCGGCTCAGGTCATGGTCCCGGAGACCCGGGATCGAGTCCCACATCGGGCTCCCTGCTCGGCGGGAAGCCCGCTTCTCCCACTCTCACTCTCCCTGCTTGTGTTTCCTCTCTGGCTGTGTTTCTCTCTGTGAAATAAATAAACTCTTAAAAAAATAAAATAATAAAATAATAAAATAATAAAAAATAGAGCTACCCATGACCCTGCAATTGCACTACTGGGCATTTAGCACAAAGATACAGATGTAGTGGAAAAAAGGGCCATACATACCCCAACATTCATAGCAGCAATGGCCACAATCACCAAATTGTGGAAAGAACCAAGGGGCCCTTCAACAGATGAATGGATAAAGAAGATATGGTCCATATATATAATGGATATTTACACTTCCTTCAGAAAGGATAAAAACCCAACTTTTGTAGCAACATGGATGGGATTGGAGGAGATTATGCTGAGGCAAATAAGCAGAGAAGGTCAACTATCAGGGTCTCACTTACTTATGAACTTTATTATACTGAGGTGCATTTCTTTATTCCTAAATCACTGAGAGTTTTTTTCTTTTCTTTTCAATATTTTACTTATTTGAGAGAGAGAAACACAGCTAGAAAGGGAACACAAGCAGGGAGAGTGAGAGAGGGAGAAACAGGCTTCCCATTGAGCAGGGAGCCCAGTGCAGGGCTCCATCCCAGGACTTCGAGACCATGACCTGAGTCGAAGGCAGACACCCAATGGCTGAGCCATCCAGGCGCCCCTGAGAGTTTTGTTCTTGAGAAGATGTTAAGTTTTGTCAAAAATTTTTTTTGTATTCTCTGAGGTGGTAATATGACTTTTACTCTTCATTCTGTTAATGGGATACATCAAATTTACTAATTTGTCTATTTTGTACCATCCTTTGAATCCAAGGATAAATCCCACTTAATCATGATGCATGATCCTTTCAGAATGCTGTTGAGTATTTTTTTCTAGTATGTTATTATGAATTTTGCTTCTGTATTTACCAAGGATATTGGTCTGTACCTTGTCTGGCTTTGGTTGAGGATAATGTTTGCTCTGTGAAATAAATTTTGAATTGAGAAGAATTTGAGAAGGAATGACCTTAATTCTTATTTAAATATTTAATATAAATCATCTCTGCAGCTGGCTGGTCTTTAGCTTTTCTCTCTTGAAAGGGATTTATAATGGTGCTGGGAAAATTGGACAGCTACATATAGAAGAATGAAACTAGACCATTCTCTTACACCACACACAAAGGCAAACTCCAAATGGATGAAAGACCTCAACATGAGGCAGGAATCCATCAAAATCCTGGAAGAGAACATAGGCAGTAACCTCTTTGACATCAGCCACAGCAACTCCTTTCAAGACACGTCTCCAAAGGCAAAGGAGACAAAAGCGAAAATGAACTTCTGGGACTTCATCAAAATAAAAAGCTTCTGTACAGCAAAGAAAACAGTCAACAAAACAAAGAGGCAACCCACAGAATGGGAAAAGATATTTGCAAATGATACTACAGACAAAGGGCTGGTATCCAAGATCTATAAAGAACTACTCAAACTCACACCCAAAAAGAAGATGAACACATCCAAAAATGGGCAAGAGACATGAAGAGGCACTTCTCCATAGAAGATATACAAATGGCTAACAGACACATGAAAAAATGTTCAGCGTCACTAGCTATCAGGGAAATTCAAATCAAAACCACACTGAGATGCCACCTTACACCAGTCAGAATGGCCAAAATCAACAAGACAGGAAACAACAAGTGTTGGAGAGGCTGTGGAGAAAGGGGAATCCTCTTACACTGTTGGTGGGAATGTAAACTGGTGCAGCTGCCTTCGAAAACAGTGTGTAGATTCCTTAACAAATTGAAAATAGAGCTACCCTATGACCCTGCAATTGCACTACTGGGCATTTACCCCAAAGATACAGATGTAGTGAAAAGAAGGGCCATATGTACCCCAATGTTCATCACAGCAATGGCCACAATCACCAAACTGTGGAAAGAGCCAAGGTGCCCATCAACAGATGAATGGATAAAGAAGACGTGGTACATATATACAATGGAATACTATGCCTCCATCAGAAAGGGTGAATATCCAAGTTTTGTAGCAACATGGGCTGGACTGAAATAGATCATGCTGAGTGAAATCAGCCAAGAAGAGAAAGTCAGGTATCGCATGGTTTCACTTACTTGCGGTGCATGAGGGGTAACCTGGAGGACAGTGGGAGAAGGAAAGTAAAGGGGAACTAGGGTAGTCCAGGGAAAGAAACAACAGAGACTTTGGACACAGAAACAAACTGAGGGACTTGGAGGGAGGGGGATGGAGGGATGGGAGAGCCTGGTGGTGGGTACTGGGGACACCTAAAGCGTGGAGCACTGGGTGTGGGGAATGGGGAATGAATCTTGGAACACTGGAAAAAAAATTTAAGTAACAATAAAAAAAAAATTTTTTAATCTTTTTAAAAAGAGATTTATATTCTGACTGTAATCTCCTCATTCACCATTGGTCTATTCTGATTACTAGATTTCTTATTTATTCATGATTGAGTGTTGGTAGGTTATATGTTTTTAGGAATTTTTTTTTATTTTTTCTAGGATATCCAGTGGGCTAATTAATAACTGTTCGTAGCAGTCTCTGTGTTTTTGTGGTATCAATCTTTTCTCCGTGTTCATTTATAATGATGAAGGTAGTATGCAGTGAAGATTGAATTATTTAAGGAATTAATAACCATTATAGCAACAGACTGTAAGTTTGGAGAAGTTAAGTTGAATTAGCAGGTTCCAAAGTGTTGTACTGGAGAAGGGTAAAATGCTGGCTAACAATTGACTTTTATCAACCAAGGATGCCATTTGTTATTTCAAGTATAACCACCAATGACTAGGTAAAGAACATATAACTTCTAAATTGACAAATGTAAGAAATAATAAGACATAATCCAAAGTCATTAAAAAGAAGGAAACAAAGGCGAGAAAAGAACATGTAACAAGGCACAGATAGAAAATACAAAATAAGATGGCAGATTTAAACCACCAAATACCAGCTTTTACTTTAAATTTAAATGGATGATGTAGTTGAAAGTCCAGAGTGTTGGGCTGATGTGAAAAAATCCTAATAAGTCTGCTTTCCTTCAGATGCTGTATCACCCAGAGTGTGTGTTGAAGCCTTTAGATGGCCAACATAATGCCCATGGCACGGCTACCTTCACCTCACTACCCTCATTACCCAGCCAGCACCAGGCACCCTGGGCATCTTGCTGTCCCTCACATACAGGAAGGACTCTGTACACCAATGCTCTTTCACTTGCTGTTGTTTCTGAATAAAATGCTATATCCTCATACACCCGTACTGCTCTAACCTCCTTTCCTTCAACATTCGCTCCAATGTCATTTCTTAGAGGGGCTTTTATTGACCCAGCCATAAAACAGAATGTCCTCCTTGGTGAGATGATTTTAACTCATGTCCCCATGTTCTACTTTCTGAAAGAGAGGTGCATTTATTTGTTCATCTCTTCATTATTGGTCCCTCAATTGAAACAAGATCCACATCCTCGTTTCATATATCCATTGTTTTCCACCATAATATCCTCTGCAAAATATTTCAAGTGAATGACTGACTAAATAAAGAGTAATTGGAATCATATATGTGAAGAACATAGTTATAGATGGTACACATTATTAAAAGGAAAATAAAATTAAAAAAATGTATCAACTGATTATAGATGAGAAAACAAATGTGATTAAGAATAACATACAATTCTGACTTCTTCCAGTGTTGCCAATGACTTTCTTCAGCTTCCTCCCAATCTCCTCAGAACCAAAGCCACCTCCTTTTTCCTAAGGGTGTATATCAGTGGATTCAGAGCTGGGGTGAGAGTAGTGTGTGTGACAACTGCAAACCATTCCTGTATTGCAACACCTGAAGAAGTTGGGGGAATGTAGGTGAGCCCCACAGTTCCATAAAAGAGAGACACCACCATGAAGTGGGAGGCACAGGTGGTCAGAGCATTGTAGAGCACAGCACAGTTCCTGCTCTTGAGCAGAAGAAAGCCAATGACATAGAAATAGGACATGAGGGTGAGGAAGCATGCTGTCATAGCTAAGCTACAAGTGACAATGAAAATGAGCCACTGATTGAGCTGTATGTCACCACAAGCCAATTCTAAGAGTGGCTTCACATCACAGAAAAAGTAGTTGAGTTTCAGAGAGTGGCAGAAGCTTAGGTGTGCAGTCATGACAGAATGCATCAGAGCATAAAGGAAGCTGGTGAGCCAGGCCACAGCTGCAAAGAGGATGCACACCTGGGGGTTCATGATGACAGTGTATTGAAGGGGGTAGCATGTGACCACAAAAATCAGTCAAAGCCCATAATGGCCAGCAAGATGGCTTCAGTGCAGCCCAGAAAGTGGAAGAAGTGTAGCTGTGTGATGAAAAGGTCCTGTGAGTGGAGAAGAGGTTTGACATTAGTTTAGGCAGTGTCATGGAAGAATAGCAGATATCCAGGCAAGAGAGATTTCCCAGGAAAAAATACATAGGGCAGTGGAGTCTTGTCTCTGAGATGACAATCCCTAATATGGACTCATTTCCAAGAATATCAATCATGTATAGAATGAAGAAAGTTGTAAAGATTACAGGCTGCAGCTCTCACGTGGAGGTCAGTTCCAGCAAAAGAAACTCATTCACTGAAGTAATGTTCTCCATGGCTTTAAGAAGAAAAACCTGACAATTAGCAAAATGATTTTGTACACGGTATGGGTTAAATAAAACAATTTTATCATCTGTGGTGAGCAAAAAGCTTAGCAATGTTAAAATTTAATTAATTTGTAACATAATTAAGGAAGGCAGAAATATATGAGAATGCCTGGTCTCTGTGATATATGTGATATGCAGAAGTAAGAAGCATATTCAGGATGCTGAGTCACACCTTAAGAGCAGCTCATATGGAAAAAATGCAGATATCTAATGAATACATTTTTTGTGTGTGTTGTCATCTTATTTTATACATTTTTAAAAACAAGAGAATGGCAAAAAATAACAAGTTAAGAAACAACAGTTGTTGTGAGGATGTGGAGAAAGTAGAACCATCTTACACAGCTGGTGGGAATACAAGTTGGTACAGCCACCTTGGACAACAGTATGGAGGTTCCTCAAAAAAGTTAGAAAAATAGAACAACCCTATGACCCAGCAATTGCTCTACTGGGTATTATTCCCAAGATACAGATGTAGTGAAAAGAAGGGCCACATGCACCCCAATGTTCATAACAGCAATGTCCACAATAGCCAAACTCTGGGAGGAGACAAAATGCCCTTCAGCATACGAATGGATAAAGAAGATGTGGTCCCTATGCACAATGGAATATTACTCAGCCATTAGAAAGCATGAATGCTCAACTTTTGCATCAACATTATGGGACTAGAGGATACTATGCTGAGTGAAAT
Source organism: Spilogale gracilis (assembly GCA_004023965.1). Lineage (NCBI taxonomy): Eukaryota > Metazoa > Chordata > Mammalia > Carnivora > Mephitidae > Spilogale > Spilogale gracilis. Next base: position 45,803 of record PITA01010843.1, on the reverse strand, counting down.
TAGTCAAACAGAGAAAGACAATCATATGGTTTCACTTATTTGTGGAACATAAGGAATAGCATGGAGGACATTAGGAGAAGGGAAGGAAAAATGAAGAAGGGGAAATTGGAAGGGGAGATGAACCATGAGAGACCGTGGACTTCAAGAAACAAACTGAGGGCTTTAGAGGGGAGGGGTGGAGATATGGGTTATCTCAGTGATGGGAATTAAGGAGGGCCCATATTGCATGGGGCCTTGGGTGCTATAGGCAAATAATGAATCATGGAACACTACATCAAAAACTAAGAAGTACTGTATAGTGGCTAACTTAATTTTAAAAGAAGAGAGACTGGGACTCGATTTTAGCTTCATTGATAGCATTAAAATTAATACATCTAATGAGTCCATCTGCTATATTTGTAAGAGTTTAAATATTTCTGGTACTGGTAGAAGCACAGCAATAGATTTAAATCTCCTTGGTGTATTCTAAAATAATAATAACAATAAAGTTCCGCATAACCTAAACTTCCATGAAACTAGAAGACATTTTTAAAAAGCCACAAACTTCAAATAGTGTGTAAGTAGAGGGCATATGAATCAGCAATTACCAGAGCATCTCAACAGCAAGATGGAAACCCCAACGCCCTGAGAAGACTTAATAGCAGAACATTGAAAATAGCAAAAATAATCAGTCTCAAAAAGGGAGTGTCTCACACTGAGTGTGACTTTCTTGGGAGCCTCAGAAAGGGCGAGTTAGGGGTGCAGGCTATATCAAATTGAAGGGTAAAGCATGTTAGTGCATGGGCATTACAAGTGTGGCAGAAAAGGGACTAGTAAGCCAAGCACCTGGGGAAGGGATCCCTTCCTTTTTTCCATACAAACTGCCTGCAGATAACTTGTTCCCCCCAAATCCAATATACTTATATGTGGACAATAAGTAGGAAAACATCTACATCCATATGAAAGTACAATAAGAAAACAACCCAGAGGGTTTCACTCATATGTGGAACATAAGCAATAGCATGGAGGACCATAAAGGAAGGGAGGGAAATCTGAAGGGAGATAAATCAGAGAAAGAGATCAACCATGAGAGACTATGGACCATAGGGAACAAATTGAGGGTTTCAGAGTGGAGGGGGTGGGAGGATGGGGTAACCAGGTGATGAGTATTAAGGAGGGCACATGTTGGTGCACTGGGTGTTATAAGTAGCCAATGAATCACTGAACACTACATCAAAAACTTATGATGTACTATATGTGGCTAACTGAACATAATGAAAGAAGAATAAGAAAGAAAGAAAGAAAGAAAGAAAGAAAGAAAGAAAGAAAGAAAGAAAGAAAGAAAGAGAAAGAGCCCAGATAAAAAGAAAATCAAGATTTCTCAACTGAATATATATTACCTGAAAAAGTGTTTGTAGTGGAAAATAGGAAAGTTATACTGTACTGTTCTCTTTTTTTTAAGATTTTATTTATTTGACAGAGAGAAGCACAGCCAGAGAGGGAACACAAGCAAGGGGAGTGAGAGAGGGAGAAGCAGGCCCCCTGCCGAGCAAGAAGCCCAATGTGGGACTCGATCCTGAGTCTCCAGGATCATGACCTGAGCTGAAGGCAGTCACTCAACCAACTGAGCCACCCAGGCACCCCTATACTGTACTGTTCTTAATGGAAGCAACTGAAATCATAATATTTTAAAGGGCAAAACATACACAAATATGTGAAACAGAAATTTAAATTAAAATACAATGTATGCAATTTTGACAAAAATCAAAATGTTTTTCAAGACATATTTGCTTGAGGGTGGCAAAAATACACCTGGTAGATTGTCAATTGACATAATCTCTGGGACAATTTGGCAAAAACTATCAAATATTAAAATCTCACAACTCTAAACTCACAATACCTCTTCCAAGATTGCTCTTCAAATGTGTCTGCAAATGCCAAACATTATATTCACTTATGTATTTATAATACAAGACCACATGCCACCTAAATAACCAAAGGGGACTAGTTAATTTTAAGTAAATGGGAATGCTAAAATAAACAAGGCAGTTCTCTATGCACTGTACTTAGTCACTTGGACGCGCACACACACACGCGCGCGCACACGCACAGAGAGACACATACACACATACCTTCACAAATGCACAGGGTAAATGCACACATGCAGATATACAGCCCTTAAACAAAAAGTGAACAAGTAAACAGATTAAGAAATTCAAAGAAAGTCAAGTATCACATGGTTTCACTTACTCGCGGTGCATATGGGGTAAACTGGAGGACAGTGGGAGAAGGAAAGTAAATGGGAACTAGGGTAATCTAGGGAGGAAAATGAAACAACAGAGACTTTGGACACAGAAACAGACTGAGGGACTTGGAGGGAGGGGGGGTGGAGGGATGGGAGAGCCTGGTGGTGGGTACTGGGGACACCTAAAGCGTGGAGCACTGGGTGTGGGGAATGGGGAATGAATCTTGGAACACTGGAAAAAAAAATTTTTAGTAACAATAAAAAAAAATTATCTCACCCCTTCTAATGGCAGTACATACAGTGTTGGCAGACTTGTTCCATTCTGGCTCCGCATTTTGGCCTGTGATCTAGGTCAAGACAACTATTGTTACAAATTGTTGAGCCACCATGATTAATGGATAGAGATATAACTCAGCACGGTCCAGTGAGAGCTAATTACAGGATTTGCTGGGACAATCAAAAAAAAAAAAAAAGATTCATTCTCTTTCTTTCTCCCTCTCTCTCTTGAATGTTGGAGTTGAAGCAGGAGAATAAAGGTATAAAGCTTTCAGGGACCACCAGGGTAGAATGGACGTGCCTGAGTAAGACCAATGTAGAGGAAAGTGAAGCCCATGAATCCAGTCATACATGAAATGAGATATATTCCTAAACATATTTCCTTTTTGCTTAAACAGATTTAGGTTTCTGCCACTTACAACAAAAAGCTTCTTAATACAGTTATTCAATTAAACAAAAATAGTACTCAAAGCTATTAATCTGGACTGTGCACATCTAACCCATCTTTCTACCTTCGAAAATTAACACAAAGCCCCACATATTTTGAATGTACCACTTTGGTCAGATTAAATTACTCTAAAATAAATACTAGGTAAATAAAAAAACAAAAACAAAAACAAAAAACAACTCCTCTTCTAATCTCTTTTATTTTACATTTTAACTATGAATTCACCCTACTCTTTACTCTCTTCTATACACACCTTGAATTACATATGCATTTTGGGGGATAAGGAAATCCAAGAATCAGGACCATAATATATTGATCATCTCTTTGAGTAAAATAAAAAGATTTTGCTGCTCAAAATCTTACATGACAAACATTTTTTATCTACTGGTAGAACACATCACAAGAGTTTGCCTTCCTTTTCATCCTGACCACAAAAAAAAAAACAAGCTTAATCCTCTCCGAATCTCCCTAGAAAAATCTCAGGCACAGATGTCTTGGGAACTCCTCTCAAAGGATTATTCTATTATTCTCCATCAATAAATAATTATTTTAATTTTTAGTGTACTTATGAGATCATTTGCTTCATTTAACATGAACTAAAAATTGTGGCAGAGACTATGATGTTCACTAAAACAGCAAAGAAAAGAAAATACATAATAAAAATAAGACACAGCTCATATCCTTGAAAATTCTAAAAAGTGAATAGATACAAATTGTGTCATCAAAGAAATATATTGAGAAACTAAAGAATGATAACATTTAAAGTGAGACATTTGGGCACAGAAAAGATGCATGATTTTACTTGAGAAATGTCAAATGGAGAAAAGAAACTACCAAAATGAACTATTGGGACTTCATCGAGATGAAAAGCTTTTGCACAGCAAAGGAATTAGTCAACAAAACTAAGAGGCAACCCACGGAATGGGAGAAGTTATTTGCAACTGATATGTCAGATAAAGGCCTAGTATCCATGATCTATAAAGAACTTATCAAACTCAACACCCAAAAAGCAAAGAATCCAGTCAACAAATGGGCAGAAGGCATGAACAGATATTTCTCCAAAGAAGACATACAAATGGCTATAGGCACATGAAAAATTGTTCATCCTCTATAGCCATCAGGGAAATTCAAATCAAAACCACAATGAGATACCACCTCACACCAGTCAGAATAGCTAAAATTAACAAGTCAGGAAACAACAAATGTTGGCAAGGATGTGGAGAAAGAGGAACCCTCTTACACTATTGGGAATGCAAGCTGGTACAGCCACTCAGGAAAACAGTATGGACATTCCTCAAGAAGTTAAAAATAGAGCTACCATATGACCCAGCAATTGCACTACTTGTATTTACCCCAAAGATACCAGTGTAGTGATCTGAAGGAGCACCTACACTCCAGTGTTTAAAGCAGCAATGTCCACAATAGCCAAACTGTGGAAAGAGCCCAGATGTCCATTGACAGATGAATGGATAATAAAAGTTGTGGCATACATCTATATATACAATCAATTATTACTCCACCATCAAAAAAGATAAAATCTTACCATTTATATCGACATAGATGGAAGTGAATGGTATCATGCTGAGTGTAATAAGTCAAACAGATAAAGACAATATCATATGGTTTCACTCATGAGGAATATAAGAACGAGCGCAGAGGATCTTAGGGGAAAGGAGGAAAAATTGAATGGGAAGAAATCAGAGAGGGAGACAAACCATGACAGACTCTTGACTCTAGGAAACAAACTGAGGGTTGTGGAAGGGGAGATGGGTGGAGGGAAGGGGGTAACTAGTTGATGGGCATGTGATGATGAGTACTAGGTATGATATGCAACTGATGAATTACCAAACTCTACATCTGAAACTAAATACTATATGTTGGCTAATTGAATTTCAGTTAAAAAAAAGAAACAACACAACAAACAGATAACAGCTTCTTAGTCACCAATATGAAAGACAGATTACCTTCTTGGACTCAGAATATATCCTCAGCTATTTCTTAAAATCTGCCTGAGCCACAAAAACACACAATGATTAGTTCAAGATGCATTTACTGAATATCACAGACTCTAGAGCAAGATCTCCTAGTGTTGAAATCTGGCAGTGCTAACAGTGTGTCCTTTGGTCAAGTTACTTAACCTTTCTGAGCCCCAGTTCCTCATCTCCTATTTTATTTTATTTTTTCAGTTTTCCAAGATTCATTGTTTATGCCCCATACCCAGTGCTCCATGTAATTCGTACCCTCAATACCCACCACCAGGCTCACTCATCCCCTCACCCTCCTCCCTTCCAAAACCCTCAGTTCCTTTCTCAGAGTCCAAAATCTCTCATGCTTCATCTCCCTCTCCGATTTACCACAGGTCACATTTCCTTTCCTTCTCCCACTGTCCTTCATGTTACTCCTTATGCTCCACAAGTAAGTGAAACCATATGATACTTGACTTTCTCTGCTTGGCTTATTTCACTCAGCATAATCTCCTCCAATCAAGTCCATGTTGTTTCAAAAGTTGGGTATTCATCCTTTCTGATGTATATATGGACCATATCTTCTTTATCCATTTGTCTGTTGAAGAGTATCTTGGCTCTTTCCAGTTTGATGGTTGTGGCCATTGCTGCTATGAACATTGGGGTACATATGGCCCTTCTTTTTACTATATCTGTAAAAAGATAGCCATATTTTCCTCCTTGATTTTGATTTTCTAGTGCCATGAATATATTCTTCTAAAGACCTTCTTAAATATTTAAAACTTTTACTTTTACATTCATGTCTCCATATATTTGTTATTTTTATGAGAGATATGAAATGATATTTTTTATTCCTTTTTGTTTTTTGATTAAATAGTAGTTAATTTTTCTAGCATGAGTTTCCCCTACCTAGTCACCCTTGATATGTAATACTATATCTCTCAAAACCCAAAATTCCATTAGCATTTTTCACAGCAATAGAACAAGCAATTTTTTTTATGTCATGTTAGTTGCCATACAGTACATCATTATTTTTTGGTGTAGTGTTCCATGATTCATTGTTTGTGTATAACACCTAGTGCTCCAAGAACAAGCAATTCAAAAATTTAGGGGGAATCATAGAAGACTCTAAATGGCCAAAGCAATCTTAATTTAAAAAAGAGAACAAAGCTGGACAACAAAAAAACAATAAAGCAGTTTTGAGTGTGCACTTCTCAATTTCAAAGTATACTACAGATTTAGAGAAATGGCATGAGATTAGCATAAACACAAATACACGGATCAGTGGAACAGAATAGAGAGTCCAGAAATAAACCCATGCAAATATGATAAATTCATTTATGACAAAGGAGCCAAGAATATACAATGGAGAAAGCACAGTCTCTTCAATAAATGGTGTTGGGAAAACTGAACAGCCACATGCAAAATAATGAAACTGGACCATTCTCATACACCATACACAAAAATCAATCCATAATGGATTAGAGACTTGAGTAGAAGACCTGAAACCATAAAACTCCCAGAAGAAAACACAGGTGATAAGCCTCATGATATTGGTCTTGGCAACAATTTTTTGGATTTGACACCAAAAGTAAAAACAATAAAAGAAAATAAACTGTGGGAGTATATTAAACTAAAAAAATTCTATACAGCAAAAGAAACCATCAACAAAATGAAAAAGATAACCTGTAGAATGGGAGAACATATTTGCACATCATGTATTTCCCTGATATCTGGTGCTGTGGACCATTTTTTTATGTATCTATTAGCCATTTGTATGTCTTCATTAGAGAAGTGCCTGTTCATGTCTTCTGCCCATTTCTTGACTGGATTCTTTGTTTTTGGGGTGTTGAGTTTGAGAAGGTCTTTATGGATCTTGAATACCAGCCTTTTATCTGTAATGTCATTTGAAAATATCTTCTTCCATTCCATGGGTTGTCTCTTAATTTTGTTGACTGTTTCCTGTTGTTGACTATTGACTGTGCGGAAGCTTTTTTTGATGAAACCCCGAAAGTTCATTTTTGCTTTTGTTTTCCCTTGCCTTTAGAGACATGTCTTGAAAGAAGTTACTGCACCTGATGTGGAAGAGGTTAGTGCCTATGATCTCCTTTATGATTTTGATGGATTCCTCACTCACATTTTGGTCTTTCATCCATGCTGAGTTTATCTCTGTGTGTGGTGTCGGGGAAGGGTCCAGTTTCATTCTTCTGCATGTGGCTATCCTATTTTCCCAGCACTATTTATTGATGAGGCTTTTTTTTCCCATTGAATATTCTTTTCTGATTCGTTGAATATTCGTTGACCATCGAGTTGAAGGTCCATTTCTGAGTTCTCTGTTCTGTTCCATTGATCTATCTGTCTGTTTTTGTGCAGTACCATGCTGTCTCAATGATCACAGCTTTATAATATAGCTTGAAATCAGGCATTGTGGTATCCCCAGCTTTGGTTTTCTTCTCAACCTTCCCCTGGCAATTTGAGTTCTTTTCTATTCCAAAAAATATTAGGATTATTGGGGTGTCTGGGTGGTTCAGTTGTTAAGTGTCTGCCTTCAGCTCAGGTCATGATCCTGGAGTCCCAGGATTGAGCCCCTCACTGGGTTCCTTGCTCAGCGGGAAGCCTGCTTCTCCCTCTCTCACTCCCCCTGTTTGTGTTCCCTTTCTCACTTTTCTGTCAAATAAATAAATAAAATTTTAAAAGATAAAAAAAATTTCAAATTATTTGTTCCAGGTCTGTGAAAAATGTTGATGATATTTTGATAGGGATTGCATTGAAACCGTAGATTGGTCTAGGCAGCATAGACATGTTAACGATGTTCATTCTTCCAATCCATGAGTATGGAATGCTTTCCCATCTATTTTGTCTTCCCCAATTTCTTTCTAAGTGTTCTGTAGTTTCAAGAGTATAGATCCTTTACCTCTTTGGTTAGGTATCTTATAGTTTATGGTGCTATTATAAATGGAATCGATTCCTGGGGTGCCTGGGTGGCTCAGTTGGTTAAGCAACTGCCTTCAGCTCAGGTCATGATCCTGGAGACCCAGGATCAAGTCCCACATCAGGCTCCCTGCTCGGCAGGAAGCCTGCTTCTCCCTCTCTCACTCCCTCTGCTTGTGTTCCCTCTCTGGCTGTGTTTCTCTCTGTCAAATAAATAAAATCTTTAAAAATAAAATAAAATAAATGGAATAGATTCCTTAATTATCCTTTTTCAGTCACATTGTTGTGTATGTAAATGCAACTGATTTCTGGGTATTGATTTTATATCCTGTCACTTTGCTGAATTGCTCTATGAGTTCTAGTAATTTGGGGATGGAGCATTTGGGCTTTCCACAAAAAGTATCATGCCATCTGTGAAGAGAGAGAGTTTGACTTCTTCTTTGCCAACTGGGATTTTTTTTTATTTCTTATTGTTGTCTGATTGCTGAGGCTAGGATTTCTAGTACAATGCCAAACAAAAGGGGTGAGTGTGGGTATCTCTGTCATGCTCCTAACCTTAAGGGAAAATGTCCCAGTTTTTCCCCATTGGCAACAATATTCACTGTGGGGCTTTGTTTTGTTTGCTTTTAGTTTACATCACTTAGTTTTTATTAATGGTTGCATTAAAATAACTGGCTCACAAAATTCCTAAAAACACCATGAGCCACTGAGTGGTCATATGCCAGACCACCAGGGACCACATGCCAAAAACAAAACAAAACAAAACCTTCTTTACCAGAGAGAATAGCTGGGGAGAGGAGAAACTTTGGGGACAGAGATGCATGTCTGTGTCTCTCAGTCTCCTTGAGGGGTGAGCTGTATTCAGTGTTACAGTGGCAGCTATCCATTGGTTTAATCAAAAACTCTGTTACCCCTTCTACTTGTCTTCTCTGTTGTAGAGGTGGGAAAGCTAAATCTACATTTGCCAAACCCTTTGCAGGGAGGGCACAGGACATTGATATGGATGTCCCCAAGCAGTCACACCTATCATCAGAGCCTGGATGTGAAGGCAAATCCCAAGAAGCCATGTGATGTATGCATCACAATTTACCAAGTCTCTGAACTTAGGTTAGGGGTTTGTCGTTTTTAACCACTACAAATGACACTGCAATTGACAATTTTGTTTCATTACCCCTTTAGGCAGATCTTTCCCCTTCAGCCATGACCAATGTGATCCATCCATCACCTGAAGGAAGTATATTTTCAGAGTCTGAGATGTACATGCTATACATTACATATCCAGCATTTTTATCTTATAAGTGGAAGTTTGGTTTGTAACACGTTTGTTCATTTCTCCAACCTCCCAACCTTGCATCTAAGAACAACCAATCTATTTTTTGTTTTGGGCAGTTGGGGTTTTTTTCTGATTCTACAGTAAATGAAATAATACAGTGTTTGTCTTTCTCTAACTTATTTACCTTATAATGCTGCAGGGTTTTCATAGATGGTTTTTATGATACTGAGGTTTGCTCCCTCTATCCCTATACTTTGAAGAGTTTTAAGCAGGAAATAATGCTGTATTTTGCCAAATGTTTTCTCTGCATCAATTGAGTGGATCATATGATTCCTGTCTTTTCTTTTATTAATGTGCTCTATCATGTTGATTTGTGAATGTTAAACCACCCTGCATCCCAAGAATCAATCCCACCTGGTGGTGGTGAATAATCCTTTTAATATACTGTTGGGTCCTATTGGCTAGGGTCTTGTTGACTATTTTGGTATCCTTGTTCATCAGGTATATTGATCTATAATTCTCCTTTATGTGAGGGTCTTTGTCTGGTTTGGGAACAGGTTAATGCTGGCCTCATAAAAAGAGTTTAGAAGTGTCCCTTCTGTTACTTTTTTCTTTTTTTGAAACAGATTCAGAAGTTCTTCTTTATTGAAGTTATTTTAAAAAGTTCTTCTTGAAATGTTCAGTAGAATTCCCTTGGAAGCCATCTGACCCTGGACTCTTGTTTTTGGGGAGGTTTTTGATTACTGCTTCAGTTTCCTAACTGGTAATTGGTCTATTCATATTGTCTATTTCTTTCTTTTTCAGTCTTGGTAGTTTCTAAGTTTCCAAGAGGGCATTCACTTTTTCCAGATGCTTAATTTGTTGGCATATGGTTGCTGGTAAAAACTTCTAATGATTGTTTCTATTTCCTTGGGGTTTTGTCTCTCCCCTTCCATTCATGATTTTATTAATTTGGGTCCTTGCTCTTTTCTTGGCCAGCCTGGCCAGCAGTTTATTGGTCTAATTAATTCTTTCAAAAAACCAGCTTCTAGTTTCATTGAACTACTCTACTGTTTTTTCTGGTTTCTATTTCATTTCATTTCATTTCATCGATTTCTGCTCTTATGTTTATTATTTGTCTTCTCCTGCTTGGTTTAGGCTTTATTTGCTGTTCCTTCTCAGGTTCTTTAGGTGTAAGTTTAGCTTGTGAACTTGGGATATTTCTAATTTTTTGACAGAGGCTTGGGTGGCTGTGTATTTCCCTCCTGGGACTGCCTTTGCAATATCCAGTAGGTTTTGGGCCAATGTGTTTTCATTCTTATTAGTTTCAATAAATTGCTTAAGTTCTTTAATTTCTTGGTTGGCCCATTCATTCTTTAGCAGGGTGGTCTTTAAATTTCAAATGTTTGAGTTCTTTCCAAATTTCTTCTTGTGATTGAGTTCCAATTTCAAAGCACTGTGGTCTGAAAATACACTGAGAATCATCTCAATCTCTTGGCATTGGTTGAGACCTGATTTGTGACCCAGTATGTGGTCTTTTCTGGAAAACATTTAATGTGCACTTGAGAAGAATGAATATTTTATTCTTTTAGGGTGCATTGTTCTGTATACTATTTTTATTTCTTAATAATTTATTTTATTATATTTTTTCAGTGTTCCAAGATTCATTGTTTATGCCCCACACCCAGTGCTCCATGCAATACGTGCCCTCAATACCCACCATCAGGCTCATCCATCTTCCCACCCCCTCCCCTTCAAGACCCTCAGTTTGTTTCTGAGTTGAAAGTCTCTCATGTTTTGGGGCACCTGGGCGGCTCAGTTGGTTAAGCAACTGCCTTCGGCTCAGGTCATGATCCTGGAGACCCTGGATCGAGCCCCACATCGGGCTTCCTGCTTGGCAGGAAGCCTCCTTCTCCCTCTCTCAGTCCCCCTGCTTGTGTTCCCTCTCTCACTGTGTTTCTTTGTCAAAGAAAGAAATAAAATCTTTAAAAAAAAATCTCTCATTTTTCATCTCCCTCCCCAATTTACCCCACTTCCCATTTCCTTTCCTTCTCCCACTGTCCTCCATGTTACTCCTTATGCTCCACAAGTAAGTGAAACTATATGATACTTGACTTTTTCTGCTTGGCTCATTTCACTCAGCATAATCTCCTCCAATCCAGTCCATGTTGCTACAAAAGTTGGATATTTATCCTTTCAACAACAGGGAAGTTTTATAAAATCTGTAATTTTTGGAAAATGTCTTGGGATGAGTTTAGTGTGGCTATGGGCTGATAGACCTCTTCAGAGTAAGTAGTCTCAACCCTGCAAACAATTAAGTAGGATGACCTTGTGCTAGTGTGACCTTGTAATATCTGATTGTAGGATGTAGTCACACACTTTCTAATGAGGACTTGTGGCTGATGGTAACATCCTGCTCACAATCCATCCTGTTGCATGGAAACCACAAAATGCTGCCTCTCCACACAAAGCAGATGCCCCTTATCAGCACGTTGCTGGAGAGGCTGTGGAGGAAAGGGAACCCTGTTATACTGCTTGTGGGAATGTAAGTTGGTGAAGCCATTTTGGAAAACAGTGTGAAGATTTCTTTAAAAATTAAAAATAGAGGTATCCTATGACCCTTCAGTTGAACTACTATCCCCAAAGATACAGATGTAGTGAAAAGAAGGGTCATATGTAGCTCAATGTGTTTTTCAGCAATGGCCACAATCACCAAACCATGGAAAGAGCCAAGCTGCCCTTCAACAGATGAATGGATAAAGAAGATATGGTCCATATATAAAATGGAATATTATTCAGCCATCAGAAAAGATGAGTACCCAACTTGTAGCAACATGGGTGGGACTGGAAGATTATGCTGAGTGAAATAAGCCAAGCAGAGAAAGTCAATTATCATATGGTTTCAATTACTTGTGGAGCATAAGGAGTAACATGACAGACAGTGGGAGAATGAAAGGAAATGAGAACTGGGGTAAATTAGAGAGGGAGATGAAGCATGAGAGACTTTGGACTCTAAGAATCAAACTGAGGATTTTGGAAGAGAGGGGATGGGGGGATTGAGCCTGGTGGTGGATATTGAGGGCAGACATTGTATGGAACACTGGGTGTGGGGCATAAACAATGAGTCTTGGAACACTGAAAAAATAAAATAATGTAATAAAAAATAAAATAAAATGAAATAAAAAAGAATTAGAGAACTAATATAGCACCAAAGCAAGACCATGAATGTGTGTTGTTGGCAATTTCAAGTGAAGACAAAGTATTTCTGATCCTCCTTACTAATGAATACTGAATTTCATGCAAATCACTAACCACAGTTGCCTGGTGTAGCCAACTCAGTTACATAAATAGAGACCTCAAAATGATTATTGGATGGCCCTGTGTGAACACAGAATTCACTGTGGGATGGATCTAAACTACTGACCCTTTTCTCATCTGACCTTCATACAACACCACCCTCCCACAAGTCTAGCAGAGGATTACCATATTTGGAATTACTTGTTGTCATGTTAGTTTAGACTCTATCCTTTTTTAAATTTTTAAATTTTTCTAAAAAATTAAAAGAGATTTTAAAATCTCTTAAAAGTTGAGGATTTGATTTTTCCCTTTTCAAAGCACATAATTATTCAGATAAAGAGTCATATGTCTTTCTTGAGTAAGAATTAGGATAACTGCCATGATATATACTTTCTATGTCATGGCAGGACTTTCCTGAAGGGGACCCTGCATCTTCTTCAATTGACAGGCTTTGAGAATGGGTCCAGATCTGGAAAATGAATGAGAAATCATAAATTTCCATTGAGGTAGTTTATATCAGCTTTCACTTACCCATTCTTGATACATAACAAGTAATCACTATCTTTATTGTTTGTGTAGAACATTTTCTATGATATATTTTCCAGTACCATCAAGTCATGCAAGTCAGGATCCCCTAATGTTCATTTCAACCTTGGTCCCTCATACAGTAAGTTCATCTATTTTGTCTGACAGATACTTGTTAATCACGTCTCTAAGGAAGTGTATCAAGAATTGGTTAGTTATGGGGCCCCTGGGTGGCTCAGTTGGTTAAGTGACTGCCTTCAGCTCAGGTCATGATCCCGGAGACCAAGGATCGAGTCCCACATCGGGCTCCCTGCTCAGCAGGAAGCCTGCTTCTCCCTCTCTCACTCCCCTTGCTTGTGTTCCCTCTCTGGCTGTGTTTCTCTCTGTCAAATAAATAAAATCTTAAAAAAAAAAAAAAAAGAATTGGTTAGTTATAATAGGCCAACACCAACAACACTGTCAGAGTTACATAAGGCTGTGAATTATAGAAGGATTTAGCATGTGTGTGTGTGTGTGTGTGTGTGTGTCTGAGTGTGTAAGAGGGACACTGAGATAGTGTATAATGACTTCTAATGTAAACATCCTGGAATTAGACCAAACTCCACAAGAGTGTCCTCCCTCCAGACACTAGCCACAAGTTTTGGAGTCTCCAGACCCCTGCTTCTGACTATCTGGCTAAAATTTTGGAGGTTACCATATCCTTAGATGAACTAATTTGTTAGAATGACTTGTAGAACTCTGGAAACTATACTTATGATTACAATTTTATCATAGAAAGGAATACAAATCAGAATAAGCCAGAAGTAGAGATACATAGAACAAACTCTGGGAGGGTCCCAAATGCAAAGCTTCCTTGTCCTCAAAATGTGTTATCTTATTGGCATGATGTTTGTATAATGCAAGACTCTCCAGAAAAGCAGAATCATCAGGATATATTGCTATTTAATCTATCTGGGAATATTTATTATAGGAATGGCTCATGCACTTATAGATACTAGTAAGTTCCATGATCTTCCATCTGCAAGCCAAAGAACCACGGAAGATGGTGGAATAATTCAGTCTGAGCCCAAGGGTTACCAGGATTGCCAATGTCCAAGCATAGGAGAAAATCAATGCTCCTCTTCCATCTTTCTGTTCTACTTGGGGCCTCAGTGTGTTGTTTGTATGATGCCCTCCTGCATTAGTGAGGGGAACTTTTTTACTCAGTTACTCAGCTCACCAACTCAAATGCTAATCTCTTTCAGAAGTGCAAGTGT